>RPOG01000600.1:0-286430 GCA_008086565.1 Thalassoma bifasciatum | reverse complement strand
TATCACAAACACAGTGAGAGGGAGTTGGATCTCTGCAGCAGAAAGATGCTCTCAGCAGGGTTAATGACAGCACTCCACTGAAACTAAGTGCTGCAATTGCAGACCTGCTTTACATGAAATGGAGTTCTTAGCTTTCTCTGCATTAGTGCACAATTAACATTCTTAAAGCTTGATGTAAACAGGTTGAAGATGAAATGCATGGCTTAAATGCAAACATTACAGGCACACCTTATGAGAGCTGACAGTGCACTAAACCTGCTTTCTGTGCACATAAACACTGTAGTTTATCACATAGGTTTGTTATTTGACTATCTGGTGTTATCCAAAGGCTCTGCAATAGATAAACATTTCTGCTGTAAAAATACACTTTCTACTTCATGATCATATTAGCAGCTGTTTTTGCAAGGCTGTGCTGTGTTAATGAGGGTGTACACAATGTCTGTTTGAATGTAAATGACATGATTACACGTCCAAGTATGACACAGTATAATTTAGCAGCACCTCAAATCCTCAAACTTGCAGCGCTGCATAACTTTCAGGTAAGTTCACATCGTAAATATTCTAAGTGTCACCTCTAACATCCTGTGAAAACACACTGAATCTTTATAAGGAAAAACATTTAGAGAGGATTTGGAGGTGCATTACATTTAGCATGTGATGATTGTTGGATGGATGTGGAACTTCATGAAAGCAAATGTAGTACTAGCTATTCTTTGTATTTTAATGCGGCAATAAGTCAAAAGAATGCAGGGATAATAGTTTTTACTGTTCGCCAATTTTCATGTTTAACTTTGAGGCATTTAAAATCAAAGTAAACATCCAGTCCTTAAGCTTTTGTATTGTACCTGTAATATGGTTATCTATTGCTTTACCACTCACCTATTTTCATTTCTTTATGCTTACTGTGCATTACAAACCTTTCACATGATACATTTCTTGATCATATTTTAATATAATAGCTAAGCTTAAAAAACAAAATTTGTAGGAGAAAAAAATTAATTCATACAAGTATCAAGTAACACTTCTTGTTTTACAATTTTAAAGTCAAAAATCCATTTTACAGAATATGAAGGCTTAATTTTACCATTCTACGCAGAATTGTAAAGAAATGGTATACACAGCTGGTTCAAATATATTGCCACAAAACAAATCTTGAAAACTGACTCATGTGTGATGTGAATTATCCGGGGTGCCTGGTATTGTTTGTAGACAACATCATTCTACTAGTTCACAGATGTTAGAATAGTGACATTGTTGAATACCAATTCAAATCATATTGGCACCCAGTAAAATCCTAATAGTATTCTAAAAGTATTAAATAAGTAGAAGAGTATATCGCCCCAGCTCTGTCATTAACTGTGACAACAAATGAAAGCCTAAATTTGACCCAGGAGTGAATCATGTTTGTAATAGCCTTGCAAGACTTGAACTCCATCTAATAATGAATCCAGACACACCTATTTAATTTGTTTCTACATTCAATTCATTGACTTAGTGTCTCAGTAACTTGATAACTGCAGGATGAACATGAGATGGTTGCTTTATCAACTTGCACATTTGCACATGTGTAAACAGATGTGAAAAACCTGAGTTCAGCAGTAGCTTCAAGTGTAATTCCCAGCGCTGTCTCAACGATGACTCCATGCATTGTTCACTGTGCTTTACAGTATAAAACATACACAGGTGTGAAGTGTAAACTCACCTGATCTTGTTGCCAGTCTTCATTCTGATCCACTGAGGAATGGGCCTGTTCTGCTTCTGCTTCTTAGCGAGGAAGCGCTTAATCCTGAAAGTCTTGTGGGACGACTGGAACAGAAAAACCCCAGATAGATACACCATGTCAGAGATCTTTTTAACTTATACTGATTTTGATAAGTTCAACGAAATTTAAAGGACAGACGTGAGAATTATTACAACTTCCCACATATGTGATGGCCATGAGCTAACGTGTAGCATCGCAGACAGTGAACCGGTTTGCATCATTTTTCAGCTTAAAAACACTATAATTTGACAGACATATAGATTTTGGATGCACTACTGAGATGTTTATAACAGACTTGACACATCTGTATAGATTCAGAAGTGCTGATGTTAAGGATGTTTGAAGATTTTGTATTTACCATTTTGTCCACAGTCCTTTCCCGACTATGGCGGTGGTCGAAGAGAGAGAAGGACGTGACGTAGCTGCTTTATCCAATAGGAGGCCTCCAAACAGCGACACCACGTGGCTGACTCTTAATATTGATAAATTCATGGAGCTTTTTTATGGAGGACCAAAACTGCCAAAATTTAAAATAAATAAATAAACAAAAGTGAAAATAAAATGGAAATAAAAATGACAATGAAAATATATATACACAAATAAATAATCAAAAATAAAAATGAATTCAAAAATTGAAAGTAAATGTGGAAATAGATACAAAAAGAAATCTGATTTAAAATATATATGAAATAAAATATTATTATTATTATTATTTATATATAATAAAATTATAAATTAAATCAGTTATTTTGAATACATTCACAGATGCATGAACTTATCCAACAACTAAAAGAAAAAGTTTTTCAAATGAGCTCAATATTACCAATTGCATCTGAAAACCCACTGATGTGTATTAAAATCTACAAATCTGAATGCAAATCCACCGATGTGTATGCAACTGACAGATGTGTATGCAGGTCTACTATAAATATGTATGGACATTCAAAAGCTGCATGAATACACATACAGATGCACAAATGCATGTGCAGATCTACATGAGTATAGGAAACCACAAATGCATACGTAAATCCACAAATGTGTATTTAAATCTACAAATGTATAATAAATCCACAAATGCATCATATTCCACAAATGTACATGCAAATCCACAAATGTGTATGGAGACTTACAAGTGTGTTTGCAATTCTACAACTGTGTATGCAAGTCTACAAATACGTGAACTTTTTTTTGTTATTTTTTTGTTTTACTTTTGTGCCTTCATTTGGATAAGAAAGAGGACAGTGGCTAGTGTAGGAAGCAGGTAAAGGGGTAAGGGTAAGAGTGGGGAGTAACCCTAAGAAAAGTGGCCACAGGCTGGATTTGAACCCGTGCCACCTGCATGAGGTCAAACCTCATGGAGTGCAACCTTAGTCACTAGGCCATCAGTGCAACACAAATATGTGAACTTATCTTCAAATGTGTGGACATATTCACAAAACAATCAGACAGATTTGTAAATGCATTTATAATCTTACATGGCCAAAAAAGGTGTTTCCAAGAAGACTTTAGAATGTATATCATCTCTAATATATTTATCTTAGACAGCTTACTTGAGATTATTCTCACTGACCATCTAAATTTTTTGCCTTGTGACTGTAAATTAGTTCTGGAGATTCTCCGCAAAGATTAAGGTTTGGTATGAGAAGTTGCTTCATTAAAAATAAACATGATTGCTGGAGTGTTTAAAAATAAATCAAACACTTTCTCCTATACCTGATAAAACACACCATACATGAACTTGACAAAGACTTCTTTTATTTCAAGTGAAATCCTTACATCAGCGTCACCAGCCTTGATATGTTCTCATGCTGTATTCAGGTTAGTGCATCACACAGTTTAAGGATATTGCGGGTTAGAAAGGAGGGAAGGCCACAGATGTATCACTTTATTGACATGCAGGCATTGCTGAAACATGGCAGTCAGGTCAGAAATGGCTATCCTCCTCAGTCACTTTGTGAATATATAAACGAAACACATGGTCCTGAAACTGGTCCATTGAGAGAACCAATTTAGTGTGTCGGACCATGATAAAAGCTAACCACATCGATTGAGGGATCTAGTTGTAGGTAAATCCTCAAACTAAGTATGCCAAGCAAACAACACATGTTTCATTCAACAAAATGTAAAAAACCATATCGATGAACTTGACATTGCAGACCCCTCAGGGCGTTATTTCATGTGAACTTGAGGGGGCAATTTTGCACCATGTGGAGCACTTAGATCAGAGAAACAATACTTAAATGAATTAAGGTCACTTTGGATTCACATGGTCCAACACAGCTTTGGCTTTACCTGATGTGCCTTACAGCCAAAGTCTTTCCAAAGCTCACCATTACCCTACTTTGCAAAGAAAACTTAAGAGTTAAGTTCAGGCACTAGGAGGTTCAAATCTCTTCCAATGAGACTTTGAGCCATGCAGCCCTGTTTTCCTGCACGTCACCCCGAGGAGCCAGATCCCTGTTCTGAGCCTTGCAGGCCTGTCTGTCACCTACTTCTTTGAAAAGAAATAAAAAATGGCACAGTGAGAAATCTGCTCAGTCATCTCCTTTAATGGCAGCTTTCTCTGTCTCAGTATCTGGCTTTCTGTTGGCAGAGTTGGATTCTCCTCCTCCTGCAGGTTTGTTGCGGCTTCTGGCTCCTGGTTGGTACAGCTGAATAGCAGGCCGGTCCTAAAGCAGAGAAATTACTGTTTAAAAACAATGCAAACCGCCTTTTGAAAAAGGTTATCAGACTTTGCTTTTACCTTGTTTCTTAGCCTCTCTCTTTTACCACTCTCATCCTTCTTGTCTTTGGCAGGCCTCTCTGGCCTCTCTGGTCTCTCTGAGTCCCCGTTTTCACCCCTCTTCCTCTCCAAAACACGCTCTTTCTCTTTCCTGACTTCCTCCTCCTTCTTTTTGTAAGAGTTTTCTCCATCCTGCCGTTCTCTCCGTCTTCGTCTGTCTTCATCCTGACGCCTAAGACGCTCTTTCTCTTTCTGGCGCCGCTCTTTCTCCCGCTCTCGTTCACGCTCTCGGTCAAAACCACGCTCCTTGAATTCCTTACGGCCGTCTTCATCGGCTCTGTGTTTAAAACATAAATTATGCTTAAAAAATGTGAAAAGAGGAAAAAGGATGATAATAGGCACTAAAGAAACTTACTTCCTCCCTCGATCTTCCTTGTTTTCACGTCTCTTGTGATCAGCAGGAAATTTGTCCTCTTTGACAGGCTTCTCTGGTTTCTTGGATTTTTCCTTGGACTTCTCAGGATCAGCATCATCTCCTTTGTCTGGCTTTTTCAGGAGCTGAACAATTAAAAAACACAAAATCCTTTAAGTTCCTGGAACCACACATTCTTACACGGCTTCAATTAATCTCATCACACACCTTTATTTTTGGTTCTTCTTTAACTTGGTCTTTGTCTTTCTCTGATGGTTTCTCAAGTCTCTTCATCTTCTCTGCCTCTTTGCGCTTCCTTCTATCTTCCTCCCTCCATTTACGACGTTCCTCATCACGTAGACGCTTTCGTTCAAGCTCCCTCCTTCTTCTTTCCTCTTTCTTTTCTTCCCTGATTCTCTGAGGGTGTGGAAAACAGGAAATAAGAACAACCATGCAACTACACATCCATTAGAAAACACCACGACATTTGATCTCAGCATTTGGTTACCTGTTTATTCTTGAGAAAGTCCAGTAAGGGGGTGGTTTTTTTGGCTGCAAAGAAAAAAAGTCATTGAAATTAATTCCAAGGGTTTTGTATGCGTTTCAAAATACAAATGTTATGTTTCAAGATGCATATCTTTATTGAGTGGACTGTCATCCTACCAACAAGCTCCTTAGATTTTGCCTCGAGCTCTTCCAACAAGGTCTCAGGTGTTGAGGCCAACTTTTCATCATCCCCGTTGTAAAATTCAAGGAATTTCCTATAATCAGGATCTGAAAGAAAGTACACTATACATGAACACTTGCAACAATACAGGTTTTCAAAAGTATTATTTGTGCAAACATTTTATATACAAAACATGACAAATATTGTTTTCCATGACTCTTAAACATCAGACAGTAATTGAAGAGTAAACTTTGACTAACCTTCAGCAATTGTTCCACATTTTGCATCCTTTTTCTTGGTTCTTTTCTTCGCAGTCTTCTGAAAAGGTGCAAACTCCACAATGGCAGGATACTCTTGTCCTGTGAATTACACATGTGTAGAAAGTAAAGCTTCTATAAACCTTTGCATAGGGTGATTATAAAGCTGTATATGAATACGCATATTGTACCTCTGTTGTCGATGAAGACGTAACCATCAAATCGATCCCGGAAAAGCACTATATCCTCTTGGTTTTTGAAATTGATGTACGCCCTTGCAAACAGGTGAGGGTACAGGCTGGATGGACAGGAGAATATTAAGTCAAATAAGTAAGTTGGCTTATTTACATCTAGTAGCATAATGATGCTTGTGCACAAACAGTGGTATAACAAGATACCTGCAGGTTTTGACAAGTCAAATTTAAAGCTTTTTAAGACTTTTTTAATGCCACTTTGAATGACATTTAATACCAAAAACGCAAAAATATGGTCGATGGTTTAAGGGTCCTGCTGCATTACAATCAAATCATGGCGTGTGTCACTAAATGAGACTCATTCAAGTTTACTTTTTGACGGTTCATTGAACATGAAGTTGCTCATTGGTTAATACATGTATGTAAAAGTGCAAACAATGGCCCATTGTCACACAGTGTCTATCTGGGATGCAGATAGATTATATCAGCAGCTTGTAAGACAGTTTTAACTCTGAATCTGACAAATTTAAGACCTCTGAATAATTTATTTAAGACCAGAATTTAACATTTCAATGAATTTCAGACTTTTAAAGGCCTTAGTTTTAAAAAACATGAATTTAAGACTTTTTAAGGATGTGTAGGAACCCTGTATAATTCACCTGGTGTCGTTGGAGAAAAACTCCAGATAGTCCAGATCTGGTAGAGGCTGTAACTGCTCCTCCAGCTCTTCCTTGGTGAGGCTGGGTGGTAGTCGTCTGATCACAATCTGTAAAACAGTAATGTGTCATTTAACAACAGTATTTTTATCAGACAGCAGAAGAAAGCAACTGACACATATGAACTCAAAGTTTACATGTTGGGGTAAAACAGTCAGAAATTTGTTTGACATTTGACCTTACAAATAAAAAGTTTGAGTCTTTATGTTTGTTTCTCAACTCAAGTCCTACAAAGTTTACTGTTATTTTCCAACTGACGAATTGTAGCCACCTCAGCTAACGAAGCTAGCAAGTTTTACCTTTGTCATGGCCTCTTTCTTTTCCTTCGGCTTCTCAATCCTATCCACATCTTCGCACTTTATTTCCACCTTTCTCTCTTTCGGTCGAGTATTTTCCTTGTCTTCTTTCATGGCTGAAAAGCCTCAGGTCTCATCCCATACACTTGTTTACTTCTGTGTCAAGTTAGCTCGCCAGTAGCTAACGAACTATTGCTAACTGTAACTTCCCCCGTTTCTCTGACTGGAGGCTGCAAACAGGTTTCCTGCGGGAGGGGGCGCTGCAGTTCGACTACATGACAAAAGAAAACATTCAGACCATAGACTGTATAAAAGATTCAGACTTAGTTTTTCATTAGGGTATGGATTTAGACATTTTTTCTTGCTTTAGATTAATATTATATATATTTTTTAAAGTCTGACAAATACCTTTTCCCTCTTTTTTTGTTGTTGTAATTTTGTTCTCGCTTTTCCGTTGACGTATTATTTTCCGGGTGCTCTTCAAAGTAAAAGTGTGCAAATCTTTTTTTTTTTTTTTATTGGACATTGTTGCACATATAAAAATACATATATAAAGTTTATAGACTAGTGAAAGTGCAAAATTGTTAAAAGAAACAGCTGCCATGACAACAATTAACAGTACAACATTTTGAAAAGTGTAAATAAAATGACAGTGTCTCAAGGTGCATTTACTTTGGTTTGGGCTTATCGAATGAAATATAACAATAAAATATAAATAATGACAATAGAACATACAAAAAAAAAAAACATAAAACAAAACAAAACAAAAAAATGAATCACAAGAAGAAACCAAAAAGCAAGGGTGTATCATTTTTTGGATTTTTTTTTTCGATGGGAAAGTTTCTTCAAAATTTCATGAATTCTTTGACCCATTTTCCCTTTCACTAATTTTCAGTTAAAAAAATTAAGACAACATTGTCAGACATCTGAGATACAAAGTCAAAATTTTCAGATGATGTCAGACATATTGAGAGGAGTTTAAATTTCAAGATGAAAAAGTTTAAATTCAAGGATATGGATGTGAGAAGTCTGTGACAAAAAGACAAAATTACGAGATTATTAAGTCAAAGTTTTTAGGAAACCAACCGTTCAACTTTTGCATTGTTTTTGATGAACTCACGTTTCTTCCCTTTTAACAATTGAAATCTGTATGAAATAATCCGATGATTTGAGAAAACAGCACGTTAAAGCAACATATTATGTTAATAAATTAAAAAAAAAAACAAAAAAAAAACTTAAGTTGTTTTATGAAATTTGTCTGACTGAAGTGTTATTTGACAGCCTGTGAATATGTCTCTTTTATTTTGAAATCAAACCGGGGGACTTATTCCTGTACCGGAAGCTGAATAGGTCGTTGAAGCGTAGACATTTTGTTAGCTTCTCAGCAAAATAAACGACCGAGGGCAGTCGTAGGACAACTTGGTTGTTCATAAAATCTCTGTTTTTCACATGGTTATCAGAGACTTGAATCATGTGGTATGAAATTCTGCCCGGCTTCGCCATCATGACGGCGTGTTTAATCATTCCTGGAGTCGCCACCGCGCAGATTCACAAGTTCATCAACGGAGGAAAGGTGAGAGAGATCTGACTGACTCTCTGTGCTAAACCATCATTTCACAGCCATGATACGTTATGTTCCAGTGTTTTTGCATCTTTTTTATTTGTTTTCTTTAACTCCTGTTTTCTTCTTTAGGAAAAGAGGGTTGCTAAGCATCCGTATCAGTGGTATCTGATACAAAGAGACAAACGTGTGTCAGGAACAGGAGACTACTTTGAATCCAAGGTTAGCGTTTATATGTGAACTGTGTTTTATTTATTTAAGATTTTATGATTGTTCCACATTTTGAAATTAACCCTGAGAACTTTGAAATCTATTTTCTCGCCTTTACCCTATTCCAAGGACTGATTGTGTTACAGGGACGTTTTTTTTATTTACTTAACATTTTTGACAACATTAGTGGTTGCCTTTAGTGAATCTAGAAAGCACATGAATCAAACTTTTAAGCAATTTAACTGTATCTTATAATTGAAATAATATAACCGTACACTTAATTGTAAATCATCAGACCTCACATGAACTATTCAGACTGGTTTATGGGCCACAGTCTCAAGTTTCATCTTACCCATTACCTACAGCATACTATGACAAAATAGTTTCTCCATTAGAAAAAGTATCTTGGCTTCATCATACATTTTTTTAGTGTATTTAGGTTGTATATCGCACATGTGTCGCACATGTGTATCTGCTATTTTTACACTGTAAACTCAGTCAATTGTTTGAATTGCTGTCACTTAGTGATTTTAACAGTGATGTACTCATAGTAAATATAGCTGGTGTAACCATATATAAGTTATGGTAAAACAAGGTACCTGCAGGTTTTGGCAAGTCAAATTTAAGACTTTAAAAGACTTTTTTAATGCCACTTTGAATGACATTTAAGACCAAATACACATAAATATGGTTGATGGTTTGGGAGTCCTGCTGCTTTAAAACCAAATCAAAGCATGTGTCTCTAAATGGGACTCATTCAAGTTTACTGTTTGACTGTTTATTGAACATAAAGTTACTCACTGGTTAATATCTGTATGTAAACGTGCAAACAGTGGTCTATAGTTATAGACCGCTTCTCTAGGATGCAAGATAAATTATATCAGCTTGAAAGACAGTTTTCTCTCTATATCTCTTTCTCAAAAAGTCCTGAAAAAAATCACTAAGACAATAACAAATCCTGCCCTGACAAATTTAAGACCTTTGAGTAATTTAATTAAGACCAGAATATAACATATTGATTAATTTAAGACTTTTTAAGGATGTGTAGGAACCCTGTAAAATAAGCTGAGAGATCTCTGGTTCAAGCAACAAGGTAAATAGTCATTAAAATATGTCCAATAAAGTTAAACTACAAGCTGTTATTTGCATGGAGAAAGGTAGGGAGTAAATGGTACTAACAGGAAAATGAAAACTTAACCAGTGTTGGAAAAATCAACAGTATGATCTTAATGATCTAAAACTCTTGCTCAGAATATTTCTCAGTAAAAACTACCTATCTTACCTAAAACTACTCGTTATGTCTGCACTATATCACACACATTCATCATTTGACTCCCTCTGTTAAACAAATCTTCTCTCCTCTTTGATTGTATGCAGTGTTTTAAGTGTCAAAGCACCCATTGTTTTGAAAGGTGCTCTATAAATAAAGTTATTATTATAATTATTAACACTTGGCTGATTAGACCTCTACTTGTATTTAATGTCTGGTCACCTGTCCTCAAATTTGAAAGTCAAATGAACATATCTAATGTCAGTTGATGTATGAAGTGTATCCCTCAAGTACCAGAGTGTTAATAGTTTTTTCTTTTTTTTCCCAACAGGGACTGGAGAACATCCACTAATTCCAAACAGTATGAAGACTCTGGGAGAAAGATTTTTTGTTTTACATCAGAAGATTATATTTAACATTCAGCTGTTTGTTTTTTGAGCCTGTAAAGGAAAAATGTGTCCATCTTGGCAATAAATGTGTTCCATATGGGAAAAAAAAAGTATTGCTTCTTGTTTTAATTGAATAGTGACACCAGGTATCAGGAGTTTTCATTTGTGGGTCAAAACAGAAAGTCTGACAAAACTACATCTTAAGAGTTTATTTCATCATTGCTCAGAAAGCCACCAAAAATGTGACATGGAAATAACAAGCAGACTGGAAAGTAACAGTTTCTTTGCCGTTCCGGTTACAACCCCAAACATATACAGGAAAGAAACATAGAAGTAAACAGCTAACAGGAAATACTGAGAGTATTGCAACTATAATACAGCTGACTACTTCCCAGACATCTTGATACGGTGAAAATCCTCTCACTACTGTACAGTTTGATTAAACCGAGAAAGAATTTCCTTCTTAAAAATAAGAACTTATCAGGCATTATCAAATAAAAAGTTACACTGTCTATTAATCAAGCAGGAAGTGTAGGTATACGGTGTTCACTTTTCCTCTTTCCCTTTGGTTTTCCGGTAAACCATCTCCCTAAAGCTGGACAGGATCTTGCTCTCTCTCTTCCTCCTCTCCTCCTGGTTGAATGAAGCCAGAGCTCTCTTTTCGTCTGCACTGTAAATCTGGTTCTCCTTTCTCAGACGCACAGCCTCCATACGACGATGTCTGCAGGGTGAGATTCATCAGTGTCACAACAATATAATGGATATTCTTTAGGGATACTGTTAATATACTTAAAAACTCATAACTAAATGGAGTATATGATAAACTGAAGGGTTTGCCACATGGTAAAGTTTACAACACAGCTGATAAATGCAGAGGTATGAATCGTCTTCAGTCCTACTTCTAAACATGACGTACCTGCTGCCACTCATCACGTAGCCAGATTTCTCAAAGTTTGCAATTTCTTCACTGGTAAGACCAATCTCTCCTCTTCTGGGGATACGTTTGCCTGCTTTCACGTACTCTGCCATAGCAGCACCTTCACCTGGCAACAGTGCATGACCGAAACTGGAGGAGAAGAAAAAGAGACTCATTCAACAGATACTCAAATAGAAAGACAGTACTGTGAGATATAAGATTACATATGATGGAGGTGCAGATCTAGTTTTTGCTGTATCTTTAAAATGCAAGAAAAAAAAAAGACAACAGTAAATGTAAAAACAATCTCCTGCAGAAGAAAGTCAAAATTTAATGAATGATAGGTTTCAGCACAGTTATGAATGTCAACGAGACTTACTCCAAAGGCCTGTCATCCTGGGACATGTGGGTCAAAGGAGCCTCAGGTCCAACCACGTGTCCATCCACGCAGGTTTTCTCCACCCACATCACCCCATTTGGATCCTCCTCCTCTTCCTCCTCTGACTCCTCACTGCTGGAGTTGCTGGACTCCTTCCTGCTCTTCTTTGCCTTCTTCTTCTTGGACTTCTTTGACCTGTTTGGAAACAAGTGATGGATTGGTTTGTTATGGTGTCATTTTGTGTGTGAAATAATATAGTTGATATATCTGTTTGAGCTCTTACTTTTTGCTCTTCTTTTTCTTTTTCTTCTTCTTCACTTCTTCCTCTAAAACAGAAAAAGATCATAGATCAGCTGACAGAACTCATGGAAAAGACAGTGTGTCAATCAATAAAAGTGCGATTGCTGTACCATCTGAATCGGATTCAAGATCACTATCCTCCGAGTGCTTTTTGCTCTTTTTCTTCTTAGATTTCTTCTTCTTCTTTTTCTTTTTCTTCTCCTCTGTGAATGGAAGATGAAGTCCTTGTAAATTCAAACTTGACACAGCATTCCTGTAACTGAGTCATACTTTAACACAGCAGTGGTATCTACCTTCTGAGCTTGACTCTGAGCTGCTGTTTTTCTCATCTTCTTCAACTGGTGTGAATTCATCAGAGCTGGTGGGTGGAAAATGAGAAACATAAGAGCAGGACTGGAGGTAGGAGTGTGTGGTTCTTCTAAAGAAAAGACGGTAATAACTGATGACTGATTATACAGGTGATCTTGACTTACTCTGGCTCTTTCACTCTTGGTGAGTATCCCCACACTTCAGGACAACCCAATTCACCGATCCTCTCTCTTTCCTGCAGACGCCTGTAACAAAAAACAAACAAAAAAGTGACCCTTAAGTGGTATTTAAATACAGACCTTTGTTTTCTGTTTTTTAAAAATACTATTGTGCCAGTATGTGATTACAAATTCATGAAGAGTTTATTATCTCATTAGAAAATACAGCTCTGGAGAAAATTAAGAGACCACTGCAAATTTTTCAGAAATAAGCATCTCTACATATATGACAGTCATTCCATTGCAGTGTCTGTTGAATTTCAACATAAGCTCACCTGTTTCTACCTGTTTCTACCTAAGAAGGTACGGATGAGGTGATCACTTGAGCCAAATCTTATTTCACAGGGAAATGTAAAGTGAACATGACAAGAAGCATGAGAGATATTATTGCAAATCAGTATTATTCTACCAAATACTGATTTCGGAATACTTCCTAAGTTGAAGCATTAGTAATGTGTTGTTTAAAATTGAATATGGACTCGTTTTTTTTTTTCATTATTTGAAGTCTGAAAACAGTGGAATATTTTAGGTAGTTTGACCATTTTTTGTTTTCTTCAAATAAATGCTTTAAATTACATTATTTGGAAATTTGGGACTAATGGTGTCAGTAGTTTGTATAATAAAACAAAAATGTTCATTTTACTCAACCCCCCCCCCCCAAAAAAAAAAACTAAAAAGTTGCAAAATCAGAGAAACTTAAAAACTTGCAGTGATCTCTTAATTGTTTCCAGAGCTATATCTCCACCAGTGTTTTTCAACCTTTCGCCAGGAATTCTAATAGGTTTTTATTTAGCTGGATAGAACATGATAAACTGACCCCCTGGATGCGAAAAATGCATTAAAGTTCCTCATTGGGGGCCAAAACGCAGGGTGTTTTGAACTTAATTTTCTTTTGCCCCTGCCCTTCAAAATATCTGTGTACGCCACTGGTGAGTGGGCACTGAAAGCGCCCTTGGAGGTGAGCTATCTCACTGTGAGGGCAATAACGCCGCATAAGACTGCAGAGACATTAATTCTCGACAGAAAATACCTTTGGGGTTGCAGGAAAACTGTGAAATAAAAATGAGGTCAGGCCCAAACCAGGTTGGGAACCAGTGTCTCACCTGGCGATGAAAGCCTCCTGTCTCTGCCTCTGAGCATCATCTCTCTGCTGCTCGTAGTAATAATCGTCTTTAAAGCTCCCATATTTCCCAGGACCGTCCCTCTGCTCAGACCAGTGGTTGTGACTGTTGTTGTTCGTGTTGTTGTGCCGCTCCCTGGACCTGGACCTGGACCGGGATCTGGATCGGCTCGACGCGATGCGGATCCGCCGGAGGGTTTTCGCCTCCCTGAACCGTCGCTCCCGTTCTTCACGTTCCCTTTCTCTGTTGCGAGGCTTCGGGAGTTTGGGCCCAAAACTGTCCGGAGACAGGCTCCTCTCGCGGCTGTCGTTGCGGTTGCGGCTGCGGGATCGAGTCCGGGGTCTCCGGGCCCGAGGACTCGGAGGATCCCCGGAGCTCGACCGGTCCGAGTGCGGCATCACTGCGGACTCCTGGAGTCAGAAAACAACAACAAGACGATTTTAGAGGGTGAAGTTTTTCTCCTGACACTAATTAAAGGAGATGCAGCTCAATCTCGTGATACTGTTTTGACTACGCAGCTCAAGCATCCGGGAAGAGGATATAAATCCGATACCCTGTAGAAACCGTTCCTGCATTACTTTGGTTCCGGGGAAATTATTCCTTCCAAATAGCCTAGTTCTGAAGAGAAAAAAATATATAAATAACAAAATAAAGTATAAAATCAAGTGTTATAATATTCGTCTCAGGGCACAAAAAATAATATAGTATCTCCTTTAGATTTTTTGGACGCTCATTATCGCCAGTTGAAAAAATAACAATAAAAATAAAAACTTGCCTATGTTGAGATTTTTTTTTTTTGGTCATATCAAGTCAGAATAATGAGATAAAAAGTTAAAGTTTTGTGATAAAAAAAAGTCGAAATTATGAGACGGAGGTCGAAATTTTATTGTGAGAAAAATGTCAATATTTTGTGATGAAACTCAAAATTTTGACTTTTTTCCTCATAAATTTGAGTTTTAATTTTAAAATCTTGACATAATCTGGACAAAAAAAAAAATCCAGTTTTTTATCTTTATATTCTTAAATGGAGAAAACGGGTATCTGTGGATATCAAGTAGCAAGTCATTATTTTCAGATCAGATGCTTAAATAAAATGACAAGAAATGTAGTAAGAATTACAAGTCATAACTATGGGATACCAAATCAAATTTTGAGATGCCAAAATGGATTATGTGGTGAATTTTAAAAAGTATATATATTTTTTTTAATTAAAAAAAACGGTAGAAAAAAAATCCAGTTCATGCACAAAAGTACCCCCCCCCCCCCCCCACACACACACACACCAAAAAAATGCAATTAAATAAATTATAGTAAAATAAAACAAAATAAAATAAGACAAATTAAAAATAATATCGTTAAAATCTTGCCTTAGTTCATTCACAATCATTTTTACCAGATGGAAACGTGCTTTAATTCTTATTAAATTGACATGTTAGGTATGGATTTTATAAACTTATAGCAGTAATAATCATGACATGTGCACTAGCGCCCCTCTGTGGTAGATTAATGAATGAGTCTGAATGTAAACGCAGAGAGCTGCAGGGAGAGCAGTGAGTTTTTAGCTATTGTCCGTAGCATCATAGCTTTAACCACCACAATCAATCATTTGTGGCTGTGTCGCTCACTCTTGGCAGAAATCCCTGGGGTTGCAGGTAAATAAACAAAAATAAAATGCAGTCGTTTTGTGTGACAGTATTTAGTGGCGCAGTGTTTCATTGAGAATTTATGGTGATCTTTCGTGCTAACGACATGTAGCAGGCCTCGCCTTCTGCTTTATGGTGGAGGCGGAAGAGAAAATGAGACACAGCTAATGTTACCTTTGTTAGCAAACTGACAGCATGGACGGATCTGAATTTAAAAAAGTTATTTCTCTTCATGTACACCTGTGAAATAGAGTGAAGCATATGCAATTATAAGGGTGTAATGTTATATTTGAGCAAGTTATAACAACTTTGCCAAGCCTTCGTGAAGCTAACACCAACTAAGGTGTCATTTTGTTTTCCATCTTAAATAAACAACGCGCGGGGATGTTTACCTTTCCATTATCTAACATGTGTGCGTGAAGAATGCGTTTTCTTCGAGATCTTAAATGTGTGCATATGAAAAATATGCATGCGTCATGGCACCAAAACAATGGCCGGTTTGTTGAATAATCAGCTTGTGCTCTTTTTGTCAGCCCTTGTATTTTCATCTGCAGTGCCTTGCAGGTTAGAGCAGACTTCATAGCAATAGGACAGGAATTGAAAATACAGATAGCAGCAAAAAATCCTGATAGCATGGCAAAGAGACACATTATACAACCAAAAGGTTACCTATACAGAAAGTGCAAAAAAGCATGCAAGCTTCTGTTAAATGGAGAGCTGTACCTGGAGATGTACCACAAAAAAAGTTGCCTCCAATTCTATGATCCGATCTGTATCATTCAAGTTTACATGCACTCCACCCATGTAGACCAGTTAATGCATGTATGTATGTACACATCATAGACTGTATGGTACTCATGCACACACACATACACTCAGAAATGGATACAAATAGATATGCACAGTGCCACTTTCTATCAAACCACAAGAACTTGATGAATTTGAGTGCACACCGATATTGAGTACCAATCAGAATACTTAATAACGCCACTGCAGTTTTAATGTGACTTAGAAAATATTTTATTTCCTCAATCCCTCATTAGAACAAAATGAATTAGGACCATAGTGCACCTGCATGTTGCTGACATTTTAACAATCAACAGTCCTCTACCTGCACACCAATGACAAGCCAACTTAGTGCGTAAAGTGGTCTCTAATACTTGAGTATTCAGCATATTTTACGAGTAAAAGTACTTCACTGTCGCATCACCTTGATACCTGATACTGATATTGGTATCGGTGCATCCTGTGATACAAATGAGTAATTATAGACTTGCTGTGTTTTGAGCAATTGTTACCTGAAGTTATGAAAACTAAGAAGCTTTTTTTTCTAGAAAACCCAGATCCACGACAGAGATTTTATAATCAAAACAGTCTTTTTTGTAATTCCTGAAGTTGCTTTTTGTGTTACTGCCTCAACAGCAGCAAGTGAGGGATGACTGCACGTTATTTCTGCTAAAAACCGAAAGTTTGAAGCAGGAGATGAAATGCACTCAAATGATCAATACACTTGCACTATACATTCAGAAAGACACTTCTGAATCTGTTTCTTTGATTTCTCTCTCCACAGACATGCCAAGTCTCAAGCTAATATCTGCGACCGATACACAGTATTCGACGTCTGTGCTCAAATCCATGAACGAGCAGCGAAATCATGGCTTATTTTGTGACGTCACCATTATCATCCAAGACAAGAAGTTCAGAGCCCACAAAACCATCCTGTCTGCCTCCAGCACGTATTTCCACCAACTCTTCAGTGCAGCCGGGCAAGTTATCGAGTTAAACTTCATCAGAGTGGAAATCTTTGAGACAATTCTCAATTACATTTACACCTCCAAGATTGTGCGTGTTCGCTCTGACATGATCGAGGAGCTCATAAGTGCTGGACAGATACTGGGAGTCAAGTTCATTGCAAACTTAGCATCACCTTTATCACAAGTGAAAGGTCTGCCTGGTTTATCGAAAGATGGGGGAAACAAAAGTGACACTCCTACAGAGATAATGCCCATTATCACAGAGTCTTTCTCAATATCTGCAGAGGAATTCAATCAGACGAGCAAATCTGCAGGAAACGGTAACGACTCGGACAATGATGTAATGTTTGTGTCTAAAACAGATGCTCGAGGTAGAGCATCAAATCTTAAAGCCGACTCTGATGAGGTCATTGATTTAGAGTCAGGGGATTCAGAAGAAGTAGCAAAGAAAAGTGAAGACTCCAATCATGAAAGTGTAAAGCCAAAAGAAAAAAACAAACCTGTTTTTAAAACAAACTCTGCAAAGCCTCAGAGTGCCGACTGTCCTGTTCAGAGTTCGGGAAACAGTAGCCCTCTGCGCTGTCCAGACAGCAGCTCTAATAACTCCCCTTCCCCTGCTGGAGTTTCCTCACCAAGTGCTCCTGTAACACCAGCCAGGTCGAGCAGTGTCACGCCTGAGCCCTCGAGTGCCTCTCAGTCCTCTGAAAATAGTGACATAATGGGAGTCCACAAGAAGCACGTTGCTACTTCAACTCAACAGGGAGATTCCAAAATCAGGCTCCTGGATGTGTCTGATAGCCCCACAAGTCGAGTTAACATTCCTAAACCAAGTACAGGAGCAACAAAAACAGTGACGCTCAACACAGCCACTGAGATTGACTCAATTTCATCAGGGTGTAAAGTGTACGCCAATATTGGAGAAGATACATATGACATTGTTCCAGTGAAGGATGATCCGGGGGAAGGAGGCTCTAAAACGAATAAAGGAAAGAGGTCATTAGTTCCAACTCCTGACAAACAACTTGATAAATCCGTGGCATCACCGAAAAACAGCCCAAGCAGGAAAAAAAACAAAACAGAGCTCGAGGATCATTACGAGCTTGTCATGGATGGGAAGACTTTCTATGTGTGCATTGTGTGCAAACGCCCTTATGTGTGTCTGACAAGTCTGCGCCGCCACTTTAATGTCCACTCATGGGAAAAGAAGTATCCATGCCACTACTGCAACAAAGTCTTTCCCTTGGCCGAGTACAGAACTAAACATGAAATCCACCACACGGGAGAGAGGCGCTACCAGTGTTTGTTGTGCAATGAAATGTTCATTAACTACCAGTTACTGTCCACCCACTGCAAGCAAGTCCACAACCAGGACCCCAGCGGGAGGAAGGAGAGGGACGACAGGTCCAGCAACTTGTACAGACTGCTGCCGTGTAAAACGGTGCAGATGAGGATGCACTCATGGACTACTGAAGGGGAGGGCGTTCCTGTGATATCTGAGGACGGCAGTGTGCATCACTTAAGCGGCATCAGCGACAACATGCAGTCGTCCACACAGACCAGGATGTTGAACTGGGACGACATCTTTGTGGAGCCGGATGCTAACGCCAGACCGAGACCCGCCATAAACACTCCTTCGCAGGCAGCGACGGAGTTTGACTTTGTAATACCAGAGACCTACTGAGCTACACCTGTACTCTGGTTCCTGTGCCTTTGAGGTGCTTTTACTCCCTTGACTGTTCTCCTTTCTTTGCTTTAACATCAGTTATACTCTTCCAAGCTCCATAGTGTCAGAATCAAGCAGTCTCATCTGATTTGTCTCTATCAAGAAGTTTTTATTTCTTTTTTTTTATGCTCAGCCCCACACAACACATCTACACCTACCTGCATTAGTCTTAAGTTTTACCTCTGTGACGCAGATTTTTATGACTCTAATAAGCAGTAAGTGTCGACCTGACTATAAATCTTTAGTAGCTAGTTACTAAAGTCTTGTTCTCTCCATTTAAAACACAGCCATTCAGATGAATTGAGGCTTTTTGTGAGCACAGAGACACTGTTTTCAAATTGAATCTTCATGTGTGAATGTGCAGATAATTTGAGACATCAAAGTGAATCGTAGAAAAAAAGTTGAATGTAAATGGTTTTAAAATTTGAATTATCTGTCAGTGTGAAGTGGGTATAAATGCACCCACTCAAAGCAGCCTTGTTCTCTGTTTAGGTTTCTTCATTCGCAAGAATAATCTACATCTGAAAAAGTCTTGACAAGATCGTACAACCATATTGTAGGATGAAAATAGTGTCCAAGGCAGCAGGAGAGTGTTGGGGCTGACAAATAATGAAATTGAAATGGGGGCAGGGAGAGAAAAAACAAATGCACAGGCTAAGATTTAGCTCTTACAGAATCTATAAAAAGAAACATCCAAAGCACTTTCTAATCTGTGCTTTTCACCACATGGCCACGTCTCCTGAATCAATTAGTGAAAATAAATGCCCCCATGGGGTCTGCGTCACATAAAATAGAAATAGGGTCACCTATTTAAAGTGATCCTTTTTATCTGCAGGTGTCTTCTCTTTTTTTAACTGGGTACTTCCATGCATTTGTGGTTTAAATTATCTGTATTACTTACAGGTCCATGTTCATGATAGAATTTAATGTCTGCTTCAGATCAAATCATTCCTATTTGAGGGTAAAATTTATTTCTGTACAAACGCGTATGAGTATGATTTTAAAATGTATTTCCTCCTTTTGGGAACATTTACAAACCCACTCCACTTCTAGGTAATGTTGCCATAAAGTTGAACATTGAGTATTTAATTCCAGTTCAGAGACTTAATTCTGTTCAGGAAACATCAACACTTTTTTTAATACATGTGTACATTCATTTGTCTGCTACACTATTTTCTGTTTTTGATGCTACAATCTGCTGGCTACATAACATAGGCTAGGGTTTTCATGTATAATTGTGATCATAGAATTAATATAAGCAAGGGATAACAGAAGTCATACACATAGCACTTAGTGTTGGATCAGACAGAAGTCTTTGTTATATAATGTTTCTTTTGCTTTGTTTTTCCATTGTTGGCAAACTGTAGTGATTGATCAGGATGATTGGAAAATAATGTATGCTAACATGGGGACATTGTCATTCAATAAATTCATGCAGGTTGTTTTCTAGGAAGGATTTAATGTGTGTGTACCTTTGTAAAATCTGGTAAATTTGCTTTTCAGTCCTGTCTAGGGATGGTATGGATAAGATGCCATTGATCCCAATACCATTATTTATTCTGCTTATCAATCAGTTTCCTTATTGATCCCCTTATCGATTCCTCCTGTGAATTTTCTGTGCACAAAAGGTAGCTCTACAGGTTTTGTGAACAGTTAATTGAGTTTTAAGGAAATAAATATGAAAGTCTCTGGATCCTAGATCTTTGATCACAGTAAGTACAAACTCAGCAGTTCTTGTTCAAAAAGATAAATGTATCTGCTTTCTCTGGAAGAATCCTTGATCTTGTGCCATTAAATGAAAGTGTAGTGACTAACCACATCACCCAAAACTATCCCCTTAAATTTTAAAATGTTTCTTCATCTTCATCCTCTTGCCAAAACTACATCATGGCAATGAAAAAAAAATCACATCAGCTTTCAAAGAACCACACTGAATGTTAGGTTTCAGTTACACAAAACATGTTTTAATGGCAAAACAAAAAGGAGCTGACGATCAGCCCGTGAGAACTTGTCGTTTAAATTATAAAAAGCAGTGATAAAAGCCGAGGGAGATCATTTTCGTTTTCTTTTTTCTCCCTCAGTTCTTAAACTTGGTGTCAGTGAATCCAGCACTGACCTCACAATCAGTTTGACTAATTACATCGCATTCAGCTTCTAGATTCAACATTACCCCTGCTTACAAAGAGATACAGTATGTTTTTACCTGCGTTGCAGTTCTGAGTGAAAGTGCAGTAAATAGTTTGGCTTAGAGTAACAGCTTACAGTCCTGACTTAACTTCTAAGGCTGGATAACTTATTTTATAAACACTGCTCTGCAAAGTTCACCATACACTGACCAAGACATATCTGAACTAAAACTGAAGAATAGGTACCATGATCTGATTGTATACCTTAGGCTTAACTGTTGAGAAGCATCATAGCTGCTGTACATACATTATGATCAGATAGTAGCTCTGTTACTGCTGACTCTGCCTTGTAATAAGGATTTACCACTTAAAGAACCACTGCTTCAGCCTACACCTCTACAGTGTTAAATCTCAGAGCTGATTCAGATTCAAGAAGCGTTTGTCTAACTCTGTAAAAGGATCATCGCTCTGCTAATGAGTCCAGATCCTCGAGGAGAAACAGTGAGGATGTTATTACCTGTGCCACCTGCAGCGGGGAACATTTACAGTATGAAGTGTAAGAAAAAGCTTGAGCTGCAGGAGAGTTTTGACCTGGTGCAGAATGAGTCCAGCTGACAGAGAGCTGCAGCACTGGTAGTCCAATTTGCATTAAGGCAGATAGACGTGTAAACAGTCCTGGCTGTGAACTTGCTGTCCTCTCTCACTCTCTTTTTCCGTGTATTTACACATCACACACATGCATCCAATGTGCAGGTATGAATGTAACTAGTGCTCACACAAACA
This sequence comes from Thalassoma bifasciatum, assembly GCA_008086565.1. Lineage (NCBI taxonomy): Eukaryota > Metazoa > Chordata > Actinopteri > Labriformes > Labridae > Thalassoma > Thalassoma bifasciatum. The sequence goes on along the minus strand of RPOG01000600.1, from coordinate 264,702 downwards.
CTTCACTTCTGAACTCAAAGTTGGCGTGCTCTGTGTCCATCCTCCTCTTCCTCATCACCACTCTCAATCTTTCCACTCTGAAGGAGGAGCGTTCTCCTTCCTGTTTGACGTGTCCTTTGTGTAAGGAGCCGTGTTAGGGGCTGTACGGTGGGGGCTTCTCATCAGGATGGTTGTGTGGAGGGGAGTAGCGTGGAGGGACCATGGTCGGCCACAGGTGACTGGCTCCAGACTGGGAGTCATCTGACAGACCTGAGGAGTCAGGGAACATGTAGGAGCCCTGTGGGACAGATCACAGGAGTCAGAATAACAAGTCTGAGAGTTTTAATACTCAAATTCAAACCATTGTTATGACTTATCTGAGTAAACAGTTGTAAATGTGCGTGCCATAGAAGTGATATAAGAGAATTTGACTTTCTGAAATACTGAAGCTCCCATCTCATACACCCTGGAGATCTTTTCAACAGAATTTTTGCTGCAGAGATTTAACACTCCAAATTAAAGGTATCTAAAGATAGGTTGACCATACTTTAAAAACCCACAAAGATGAACCCCTCCCTGGCTTCTAAGATGCTGCAAAAAATACCCAAAGATACTCAAAGACTACAAAGTAGCTTCATAACCCTTAAAATTATTTAAGTCATGTCTTTTCTCTTTAAAGTGAAACATTCCTGTAATTTAATCACAAAAATGCATAGATGCTCATTCCTGCCAGTTAAAAATATGAAAATAAAATAAAAAGTGGCTTTGTTGAGATTTTTTGACCATATCAAGTCAAAATTTTAAAATTTTGAGATGAAAAATAAAAAATTTCACCTTAAAATTTGCTTTTCTGATCTCAAAATTTTATTTGGCTTTTTCTCATAATTTGGACTTTATCTTAAAATTTTGAATTCTCACCTAGTTTTCAGGGTTCTTTTTCTCAAAATCTGGACTTCTTTGTTCAAAATTTAGCCTTACCTTACAATTTTGACTTTTCATCTCAAAGTATTGACCCCCTTCTCAAAACTTTGACCTATTATGGGCCAAAAAATCTCAACAAAGCCAAGTCTTCAATTATTTATTTTGAATTGGCAGAAATGGACTTCCAAAATAATGCTTCACCACATGCTTGAATAAAAAAGAAATGTATATATATATGTATTCCTCTTGCACAAATATATGAATAATGCCACCTAATCTTAGTTAAAGATTTTGAGGCATTTAGATTTTTAATTGACACAAAGAGCTTTGCAGCCCACGATCAAAAGATGGGTACTATAATATATCTGCAGTTCCTCTGTAAAAATGCATTTTGACTCCAGTATTTCTAATATGAGAGCGCAAGCAGCCAAACCACGTTTTCCTACATGCACAACATCTTGACAGGTAGGTGCACAGAATAATGACAGTGACTCAGTGCAACAATTGTCTGTAGAACCCGGACATTTGGGGGAATTTTGTAAAATCCTCCCAGTATATTATTTTACAACCAAAAAGAAGGACATGTCCAGGCAGTAGAGGACGTTTGGTCACCCTATCTAAAAACTTAAATCTCATCTTTAACTACAGGTTTGAAGTGTCTCTGTACCTGCATGTCGTAGGCAGTGTACGGCGGCAGGCAGGGGGCAGTGTTGTAGTACGAGTTGAGGTTGGTGGTGGGTGGAGGGGGCTCAGTGGGGACAGAAGCGGTGAGAGCCTCAGGTTCTGATGAGCTCTCTGAAGCAGCAGAGGGAGTCTGACAAGGACATGACACGAATCGATCAGTTTCCAAAAATACAAACAGACAGGAAATATTAGAGTGGTTGCAGCCTCAGATCTTTACAAACGAGCTTCCTAATGATAATGCCCCCATGGTTATTGAGAAAAAAATTGAGCTTATCCACAAAGAATCCACTTCAAAGGTAAAGGAAACTGAAAACTGGGAAGTACATATGTAATTGGGGTGCAACAAATGTAGATAGCTACATCTCTGAACAATGATATCCAAAGAGGGCAACTCAGGATGAAAAATATACATAAAATATTAGCGGTAAGGCATAAATGACTGAGGGTAACAATTCCTTGCAGTTTCCAAAGAACTTTCTACTCGCACAAGATTTTTTAGATAACATAAAGATTAATTGAAGGAAAAAACCCAATTTTCAGACTTTACTTGCTAAATTTGTATGAACAAATTTAATTATTGAAGTAATGATGCTTTTAAATACGCAACGTATCTCTCTTTGTGAAGTAATGCTTACATGTAAGTGAGCTAAATTGCATAACAAAACAATAAAATTATCTAGAAATAGACATCGAAATGTTCTGAAACGAATGTAGCATCGGTAGCAAATATACAATCACAACCAAGTCTTCTGACACAAAATCCAACTCAACAATAATACAGGAAGTCACTCCAGCATGTTATGATCTGTTACAGACAGACCCTGATCCCATGTCAGAGATGGACAAAGTTATTTGGCCTTCAATGACAAACATTTGGGGACCCCTAGTTTGAAATATACTCATTTACCATAATATGCTCATTTACTGTCATGTAGTCCGACAGGTTTGCTGAATTTAGGCAAAAAAATTTTCCCTAAGTCTTAATTCTTGCTTGTGTTGTATGTCGCTTTACACAAAAGCGTCTGATAAATTAAATAGCTGAATTTTAATAGTATCTGCTCTCTACCCAGCTCTAACCCTTCTGTGTCTTACACACACAGCTATCTGTGACTGCGGCCAAAGTCGCCTGTACACACTTTCTCTAATAAGCTCTCATTCAGAACTGGGACTGTCTGGGACTTTCCCAAATGGCATAAACACTTATTCTTTGTCGTGGTAGCCACCTGCAGAAAAATGCTATTATATGTAGTCAGTTCTTGAGATAACGAGCAACAGTCGGAGGAGTTTTCTGATACAGAGGTTGCAAGTTACTAACAACCAATTAGAGGTTTGTTCAAAGAAAAAAAAGTTACCCTGTATGAGGGAGGATGCCCACCTGAGCATGTATAAAAAAAGCACACACTGCACAACCATTTGTTTCTTCAGTCTGACTCTGCAGACCTGTGGCTCATTTTGCTTTGTTCATTGACTTCAATCAAGAAAATCTTGGACCCAACTTGCTGAATTCCAGTGTCTGATTCCTGGCTTCTTTTCTCTGAAGACTGTGAAATTTTTGGGAGATCTGTCAAAGACTAGACAGGATTCAAAATTCAACAATCTGTGGGCTACACCCACAGAGGCCAGACTCAGGCTTCAACCCAAGAAAAGGCACAACAAACACCATTATTTTACTTACTAAACTTCAGTCTGCTGCTTTTATGTTTAACAGGGTATATTCAGACATTTCAAGAGGATGCAAGGCCTTATAGAAAGTGTGCGAATGTCATCCATATTTAGCAGAATTTAAGTCCATGTCTGTTCTATCTTTTCGTTTTCATGTTCGTTCAAGTTACCATGTCTTTGAAGCCTCCCAGCACTGCAGCAGTAATGATGCCCAGGAAAAGAGCGACAATGTTCAGGATAGTCGCAGACCACAACAGATGGTAGAGGTGCACCACGTCCTGGCAGCTCCTCACATCCGTGTACTCGTGGTAGCCTCCGATCACTTCCACTCGGCTAGCCCAGTGGGTGGAACAGAGAGGGAAACAGCCTACAGTCAAGCCACAAACGTCACTGATAAAGCTGCTGAATATTTGTATGCAGGACACAGTGAAGTGCAAAAGATGATTTATGCAGATGTTTGTGAGTGTCAAAGATGGATGGTTGTGGTTCGAACTGAGGCACACGAAGGACATGGGTAGGTGCGTGGTCAAACATATATTGCATGCAGAGGAAATGGCACATTTACTCGTGATAATGAGATAACTTGTGTTCATTTAACACTTAGCAAAGAAGTTCATCATTAATGGCCAAAAATGCTCTAAAAAAGGGACCTACTTCCAAATCATGGATGATTTCCTAAACTTTTTCAAAACATCTTTATTCTGAAGTCCAATAAGAGGATGTTCTCTGAAACAAAGGTTAAAAGAAAAGAAACATTCTTCTTCTAATACAATCAATGTTGCAGTGCAAAGAAATTTCCACAAAAATGACACAAAAGTTGCATCAAAAAACCTCACAGTCAAAGCAGCACAGCAAAGCAGGTTGGACAGTCAGGTGTGTGACAGCATACTCACTTCCCACAGTTGTAGAGATCGCAGCAGTAGCAGGTGTTGCTCTTCACCCGCAGGTTGCAGGGTGACCGCGATGACGTGGGACATGTCACCTGAAGGACATTTATGTCATAGTTTCTTTACTTTAGGTCAGCCTTCTCATAACAGAGCGGTCAATCTTCCAACAAACTGTACTAATAGTGGGCAGTTCAACCCACACATTCATACTCAGGAACACACAGAGAAATGTTTTGTGTCTTACTACATGTTCAGGTGAGGTCTCACTGGAGTGGTACTCACAGCGGCCGGCATATAGAGGCCTGAGGTCCTGCAACGCAATAAACAATGTTTTATGTGGTTTACTGAACAATTCATCACAAGCTGAGGCCAATAAAACTCCACAGAGAGTTGGTGAATCAGGCCGGATTACGGGCTGGACATAAAAAAATGCATCAGAATTACAAACTATTTGTTTTACCCTAAAACCTGAATTTATTATGCCACTTGCAGTAATTTGTCGGCTTGCAAGTTGAGATTGTTTGAGCTGTTTTCTCTCTTCAGGCTGCATGTTTGAATTTATGAATGATACTATACAAATAATCATAACTTAAGTCTGAATTTTCTTTTTTTTATACAGTTTTCAGTCTAAAACCTTCCTTTATCCTCTTAAAGAAGACCTTGGTACCTTCTTTGATACTGAACTAAACATTTTACCTCTCCAGGGGGTAAAACAAAGTCCAACTTTGCACATAAAGAAGGCTAAACAAGACTGATTTTAACAATGCCTTGAGAAACATGGTTGTTTTTCTATGATCTAAATGAGCAAACAAAAGAAATACCGTATCCATGAAGTAATTCAATCAACAGGCTCATTTAGCTTGGTGACTCATGTAAAATAATCTATTTAGGTTTAGGAAACCACTACCTTCCTTTTTTCACTAAACAAACAGCTGCAGCTCTCAGCTGAAGCAGAGCCTTGTTTATTTTTTAGAAACACCTGTTGGGGACCAGAAACTTGACTTGCAAAAGGATGCCTTTGTTTGAATGCATTTTCAATGCAAATGTATAGGCAAATGTTAAAACAGAAATCCTGTTTGTTGTTTTACTTTTCTCTTAATTGTGCATTCAAGGTGAGAGATGTTCGAATCTATTTGCACAAAGATATGAGGACCTCGAACAAAAGCAAAGCATGTAGATAAATGAACAGTTGAATAAGTCAATTCGCTGCATTACTCCCCTTATATAACTGATTCAACAGTGGGTTTCTTTGTTTCAAGAAAGTACAAAATAGTGATAAACTTTTTCTTTTTTTCTTTCCCACTGTCAACTGAGAAGCTGGTCTCAGTTTTCCCAAAGCCATAACTGATGGCAGTATCATTGTTTTAAACATGCAATAGAGGTTCCTTATTGTTTGTGTACTTTGCCTAATGGAGAACAATCTCCTTTTACCACCAAATATATTTATCTCACTGCAGAGGGTGCAGCTGCTGCAGTTACAGCCTGCCATATGTGAGTCGTGTCCTTGCAGGAGGGCATATGTTAAATATACACTGTACCTAGTGCACAGCCCGACAAGCTTTAACGGGCAGCGAATTGATTAATAACCTTGTTATAAGTCTGTGCATAAGTGTTATGTATATTCATTATTTATTAGAAGCCGTAGTCATACTTACAATGTGCCTTGCAGCAAAGACTCCATCAACAATAGCACAGCAGAAGGCAGCCACCACTCCGAAACTGATGAAGACAATAGACGCCACCAACTGTGAGGGAAATCAGTTTCATTATTCGTAATGGAGACTATAAATGTAATGCTTTTGTGCTGGATCCTGTTTTCGTTCCTTCCTCTGAGAGGGTAAACACCTCTGAGTGGGGTCTAAAGAAAGGGCAGTAGTGACAGCGCTGCGGTTGTCACCTAGCTCCCGAGGTGTTCATGACTGGCCTGCTGCCTGACTCTTTATTGGCACTAAAACTCTTAACTGCCCCCTGCCACTTGGCTAACTCTCCTCCTGTCACCCCTGAGAGGCAGCAGGTATTTAGTTACACATCACCCCACCTAGTCTGCAGCCAGCCCAGCACACAGGGAGGCAAACCGTGAGTGACGACACAGATTCAGCAGCAAGGGATGACATGAGCTCAGGCCTGTGCCAAGTTTTCTATGATGTAAAAATACATCCAGCAGCATAAGGGAATTTTTATGTTCTGAAGCATGACTGACATGTCATTCTCAACAGCTCTATAAACCTTTTGTCTGGATCAGATTAAAAACATGATTGGAGTCAAAAGTCAGACAGAGTGACCCTCCTTAGTTGGCAGATTGCCCTGTCATTTCCCCAGACTGTGAGTCAGGTTTGTTTATATTCTGTGCCTACAAAGTGGACCGCCCTACAGAATGACCTTCCTCAGTTTATCTACATTTGTTGAGGATGTCGTCATTTTTCACATCTATTTCACACTGACAGGATGAACTGCCTTACCTGCATAAATGACCTCTGTTTTCTTTTTACCTAAATTATGGAGGAGGGAGTCTGTTTTTTAAGCAAGGAAAGTCACCTTTTTTGATGGCAGCCATAAAGCAAGACAGGAAATGTTTAGAGTAGGGATGCAACCATCAAACTTTTAAAATCCAGCACAAATACACAAACCCAGGCTGTGCTATCAGCCAACACCTGACAGATTTACCTACTATTTTGTTTTTGTGCATGTATAGAGTAGTATTTATTATAAAGGAAACTATCCACCTGATGGAATAAAATACCTTTCCTTTCCCTCAAATGAAGTCAAGTAAGTCAGTTTTTACAGACGGTTGTTAACCAACAGAATAAACTTCCACACCTGACAAAATGAGAGAATCTTTGTTATGTCCTGCAAGTGCTCATCTACCTAGTAGAACTGACATAATCTGGCTTTTCATTTTACTGATAGACTCTCAGGTTTGAACAGATCACTACAGTATCACTGCTGTATGTGGGTTGGAATGAACATTATTACAAGCGGCTTCATTTGTGTTTTAGCCTTCAGCCTGTGCTCTATCACTCTCCAGTTTAGCTTTCTTTTGCTTTCCTGTCCCTTTCTGTCAGAGAGTCCAGCTCCAGTGTCCACTTTTACAACTCAATAAATCACAGAAATCTTCTCATTGCTAAACTTTGTCAGCCGGTGTAGTGTTGTCACAAAGACTTTGACCTATGTAAATCAATCTGGTCCAGTGCAGCTCAACTGAGAACCTGAGAAGTACAAATCAATTTTGGCATTGATTATCTAATTTCTGAATTTTCTAAAACAACAAACAAGTTTGTTTGTTGTTTGTTTTTTAAAGATGAGTACTGTTTTAACTCACTCACAATTTGTGTTATATCTAATAGTTCTTCAATCTTCAATTTATGTTGCGCAAAATGGCCTAAATTATATTTAACACAGATAATTAGACCCTGTCTATGCAGGAAAGAAGAAGAAACCCTCTTAAGTGTTTAAGCTTTCACTTGAAAAACATGACCGAAAATATAGTTTTCATCACTGTAGCTCTCCATCATTTCTTTCAGCAGATCACCAGCTCAAAAGAAGATGTGATAACAGAAGTATAATGACTTCCAACAGCATAAATAACATCAACACGTTAACTGTGCAATAATATTTCATAGTGCGCAACAAATCATGGACAGTGAGGTTTGACCTGTCATGTGCATACATGCTGACTGGAACTGCTGGCATGCACGCTGTGCTGCATGATGGGAAAGGTACCACAGTTCAAACTCATTCCTCACTCTGCCCTGACAGTCACTTTCCTGCACTTCCCACCTGCTCCTCTCATCTGCAGTTTCCTTTCCCCACATTCCTGTGTGGACATCTGTCCTCCTCCGCTTACACCCCACTTCTATTTCTGTCTGCATCACCCCTGAAGCCCAGGAGACTCACTCTGATACACAAGCCTCCTCATGCAGAGGAGGGAGCTGCAGTCAGGGCCAGGTCTGCTGTGTCTATTGTCAAATTAACAACATAATCAAGCTGCTGGCTTTCGTAAGGGTAACTGGGACTGATGGAGCAGTTTTAATGAGTGTGCTGTGCGACTGTGGAGACAGGGAGACACCAAGCAAATGAAAGTGATCTCAATACGCTGAGGTAATATAAATCCTCTTACCATCTGCCTCTTGTTCTCTATCAAATGAGCTCCGATAATTCCCAGAAAAGAGCCAAAGCCAAGCTGAAAAGAGAGAAAACAGCTTTCAGGGCGTTTATCTAATAACGCTTTGGTTTCATAGCACAGAGGGATGAATCAACTGTTGGGTGTTTCTGTGGTTCCCTGGGGAGGCATTTTCACAATCTCGACACCATTCACTCTAAAGATAGAGAGAATACTTATTCATTTACTGTAATTTGAGTGTTTATGAGACTAATGAGCTTGTCTTCAGCCTGTGTTTATTATTGTGATTTCAGATTTGCTGTAATTCATCATTATATAAGATGAAAGAGTAGAGTGTTATCTTTATCTTTTCTGACCCCTGTATCTTCCTTTCTAGGGGATTTTGTGCTTGCGCAAAAATAAGATCCCCTTGGAGATTATACTTCAGGTATTACTTGTTTTTTTTCCTGCTCTCTTTCAGCTGAAAAGAGCTGCATGCTAAAAGCCTATTACTGGGAAGAAAAACACATTTATGAGCTGAGACACTTTGCCTCACTCAGCCTGTAATGACAGTGATGCTGAATAATGAATGTGAGGGAAATTCACCCCTCAGAGACAGTCAGTAATGAGGATCATCAGAGTCCAGGAGCAGAAAGAGCTCACTTCAAACTATCCCACTTAACTCATTAACTTTGACAAGGAACAGTTCTGAACTAAGGTGTGAGCGTGCGCTTACAATGACTCCTGGGTAGTAGCCGCCCACAGTGATGTTCTGCGTCCTCGTTGTCGCGGCGAGGCCAAAGATGAGGATAAGGACGGAGACGATGAGCAACAACACTGTCACAATTATGGATTTCCTCTTCCTCCTTTTAAAGGAACCTACAAAAGCAGAGCAGAGTGAACATTGATTGCTATCCCAAACTAAATAGATTTTGGGAAAACTTGGAAAATGATCAGAAAATAGCAAAACTTCTCAGAGGCCTGAAATTTCTCCTTAAAATATTGCTTTTTATTGATCTTATGTAATGTAATTTTCTGAGACACTGAGTTTGGGGTTTCTAATCTGCAAGACATAAATAGTTAACAAACAAATTTGCTTTGTTGTGATATTCTATTTTTTCAGTAGCACCTGTATATGCAAACCGTTTTTTGCGGGTTTTTGTTTTTTAATTCTCATTTGCTCTCTCATGTTTGTGTTTTTCCTACTCAAATTGAGTACAAAAAAAAACAAACCATCCTTTGTAATATGGCACATAAGACGGGGAACCTGAATGTAGTGGCACAATAAATTGCTAAAAAATATAGGGAAAAATAATCACAATTAGATATTTTTTCAAATCATTGAGCCCTGGTCTGTTGTAACTTGGATCGATATTGATTTGGCTGCAGGTGTTTTTGAGTTTATTGAAAACCTGCAGAGATCCCACCGTAGCAGATTAACATTGATTAGTTCCTCCAATCAATGATACAATGATACAATGAATAGTTGCATGTGTAGTTCAGCAATCAGGGCTATGTAAAAGTACAAGGGCTGTGTATTATAAGGCTTAAGGTCTTATACACATACATGGATACTCTAACCAGTTTCAAAGGAAATGTCATGTGATCACTCACTACAAAATGTCCAAGTTTAAAACATTTGATTCTTCTGCACAGAACCAGCTTGATTTCAGTATCAACAACCTTCACTATCATTATCAGCACAGCAAGATGGTATCTAGATTTACTTTTTAGAGGATAAAGGGCTGAATGGGGTCCCCTTAATGTTCAGGGGCTTTCTTTATAAACATGCCTCACTCTACTCAGTCTCTTGTTTTCAGCCTTGACTTATTGAAATCAGATGAGAATATCTGATTTAAAGGTTGAAATTGAGGTGAAGACTATGTGTGTCCTGTTTTTAGCCTGCCTTTCTGAGATTACAAACCACACACAACCACAACACAACCAACCAAATGCCTAAATACCCAAACAGCCTAAATGTAACAATTTTGCATAAATAACTATAAAGACAGTCATTTCCAGAGCACCTAGTGCACCTCAGAGAGAAAGACAGTTTCTATCAAGGAGTCAAATAGTCTCCGAGACCATGTCTTTAAACTACTTAGATTTAAAAGAGAGTTATCTGAGCCTCCTCCCAGAGGGCATCTCTTCAAAGAGGAGTGCTGCTGGGTGAGAATCATCTCTAACAATATTCATTAAAAAGAGAGACAGGAGGGAGCTGCCGGTAATTGTAGATGCAGTCTTCAGTATTATTTCTGATGTCTTTGTTTCAGGTGGAGAGACCCATCCACTTCAGTTGTTTTTAGGCTTTCTTGTGAAGTTTATTCAGTATTTCTAAGAGAGATTCAAGGAGTGGTACATAAACAAGAACAGATTGTCTGTGTCCCCTCTCTTTATGTTTTTATCAATGTGCAGGGCCACAGACGTCACTGCATCTAAATGCTGATGCTCCAACCTGGGGATCAATAAGAAGTAGATTTATACTCATCACTGCACTGGGTAGGGACAGCATATGATGTCAGCTTAATGTTATCACCAGGATGCCTGCACAATGAAGGACAAAGTCTCTTGGATCATTCATCCAAAAATATGTACAACTGCAGCTTGGGGAGTTGGGCTGTCACACTCATGACAAAAATACGGCGAAGGGATAGAATTTCCTTACGTCTTGTGCGCAGTTACTCTGTATTTCCACTGAATGAAAAACTGCTAATGACTGTCTGAATCATGCATCAACCACAGCTTTTCAAACCTCAAGCTCATCAGGTTCCCAGCATTTGTGCTACTTTTATGTTTTTATGTTACACTGGCCGCCTTATTGCCCCACCCTGCAGAGTTCTCTTTGTTTGTGCACAAAAGGGATTACCACTCATAATCAAGCACATGAGGTTTGATAATGGAAAACACTGAGTATTGTGGCTCAGAAAATGGAAAACACTGAGTGTTGTGGCTCAGATCATCAAGATATTTGACCCTAAAAAAAACAAAAAGTAGCCATTAAAACGCAGTGCTCTATAAAAATGACTTTTTTTGTTTGTTAATGTTTTCTTCTTGAATAAGAATAGAAAACTGTTAGGATGATCAATCTCGCGATGCAAAGCTTAGAAGCCCAAATCACACTGCAAAAAGCCTGCTTTTAAAAAAACCAAAAAAAACCAAAAATGCTTTGTTTTTTTGTTACTTGAACTAAGCCTACTGAGTCATATCTTCTTGTTTGGAGAAGTCTTGTGTCCCATAAGTCCATAATGAGCTGCGTATTTAAATAAAGATTTGTTTTCCTAATTCAAGCTGAGTCTATTTATTGAAACAAGATAGTTTATCTTGAACAAATAACTCAGCAGCTTCAAAACAAAGTGACAGCAAGATCAAAAAGGGGGATCTGTCAAACCACTTGTGGATGAGCGGAATACACCAGTTCCCTTGTAGTTATATTTCTGTTTTCGAAATGGCATACTTGTTCCATCAGTATAGTATGCCAGTGGCAAAATGGATTATACCACCAGATGAAAACTGGCATACCAGAAAAAAAATGGAATATACCATTGGTGATTGGTGGTTTATGCTTTCTTGAAACACCACGGGGTCTGCATATAACCACACATACATGAATATGTCCGTCAATCTATCCATATATCTTTCTATCCATCTATCTATCTATGTTATATTGTTATTAAAAAAAATGGTAGTAGAGCTGGATATACCAGTCTTGAACAAGTGGTAGACCACTTATGGAAGTGGTTTGCCATTTTGAAAACTGGAATATACCACTTGGTAACTGGTATGACCCACTTTGCACTGCTGTCAAACCCCTATGACAAACAATAAAAGCTTGTTTCAACTGAGAAATGAATTAAATCAAGATATTTGTAAGACTTTTTCCCCTTAACAATACATTTGAAATAATCCATCTAGAGACAAATTCCAATATCTGACTGAATGTTTCCTGTGTTGAGATATTTTGACTGGAAATTGGAAGAACATACTTGGTAAGATTTAGAGTTTTTGCAGTGCAGTGAATAAATCTACCTGTTTGAGACTTCAGATATTGAGACAAGAACAGAAATAGGTTTTCAACGATCTAAGCAAATCGATAAATGCTTTCCCTTCCCGAACATCCTGCCAAAACCTATGTCGAAGAGTTATCCATCAGCGCTTAGACGCACAGGCTGCCGGGGTTACTCAACGTCGCCGCACCTGCAGTGACGCGCTGCGGCCTGAAGCAGAGAAAAAAAAAACACGATCCGGTGATGCAACGAGTGTTTTTGTCTGCCTTGCACAGCAAAACGAAAAGAAAATATAACAAACGGGACAGTGGCACATTGCAATGCTTAGTTTACATACCACGGGTTGGGATAATATTCCCATTCAGTATAAAATCCCCGCGTTACGCCAAAAAAAGCGCATTATTTAATTGATCAAACCTGCTGCAGACGCAACGCTGACCTTGCACATACGTACCCATGCTTGTTTCAGAGAGGGTCAGTCCGCTGGATTGGAGGCTCTGAGGAGCCGCAGGCATGCTGGCTGGCTTGGGGATGTTTAACGCAGTCCTTTGGCAGTCCCCTCAGACTATAGTAAACAGTCACGACTCAGTGATCTGTAAATTTAGGAGCGAATATCTGTTTACAATCGTGAGCTAACGCAGACGGTGCGCTCTTCTCTTGCTGTTGCATTCTCTGTCAATTACCCCCCTCCGTGCAAACTGAGCCCGGGTCGGCTCGTTTACATCCCCGCGGCTGTTGACGTGTCAGTCGGTGTCTGCCCTCACTGAGAGTCGGTGTTGCACAATGGATCGTTGCTGCTGCTGCTGCTTCTGCTGCTGCTGCTGCTGGATGTATGTGCGCATGTCACACACATACACGGGGCAAAGTGCTGCCAACGCTGGATCAAAATGCAGAACCAGACACTTTAGGAAAATAATCAAATATTACTCCACTTTTTCAGTGAGCTACCACTTAAAAATTAAAGGCTGCACTCAAATTCACGTATCTCTCAAATGTAAAGCTTTACAGAGTAAAAAAAAAAAAAAAAAAAAAAAAAAAAAAAAAAAAAAAAAAAAAAAAAAAAAAAAAAAAAAAAAAAAAAAAAAAACAATATGAACGGTAATGTGCCAGTTTTCAGATTTTTTTCTTTTTTTTTTTTAGCATCATATTAGGTAAAATAAACTTGACATGAAGGGGTAACTAACTTTAATCTGTTAAAATGTATTCAGGTTCAACCAACAAGGGTTTCTTCTGTTTTTAGGAGTGGTTGGTTGTGACTTTACTGTGGGAGCCCATTTCCACCACATAAGAAAATAAAATAATAAAATAAAAAAAATAAAAAATAAAATAAATAAATAATAATAATAATAATAATAATTGTTATTATTATTATTACAAAAGGTCGGATGAGTTTTTTTCTTTTTTGCCAATATCAAGCCAAAATTTTGAAAAAAAAAAAAAAAACAGTAAAGATTTCAGATTTTTAGCAGTTGTTATGACTTAACTATGAGGGCCCATTTTCACCAGTTGAAGAAAAAGTAACAAAATAATAATAATGATAATAATACTAATAATAACAAAAAGGTTGGACGAGTTGTTTTTTTTTTTTTGTCTTTATCAAGCCAAACTTTTTTGGGGAAAAAAACAAAACAAAAAGGAAAAACAGTCATGACTTTACTATGGGAGCCCATTTCCACCAGTTAAGAAAGAAAAATAATGACAATAATAATAAAAAAGTTGGATGATTGTTTTTTTTTGCCTATATAAAGCCCATATTTTGAATAAAAAAGGTCAAGATTTCAGATAATAAGTCTAAATGATGAAATAAAAGTCGAAATTTTAAGGAAAAAAGTTAAAATTATGATTTAAAAAAAGTCAAAATTATTTAAAAAAAATCAAAGCTTCAAGATCAGAGTTGAATTTTCCACTTTTCATCTCATTAATTTGACTATATTATATATTCTGACTGCACCTATGGGCAAAAAAAAATCGCATCAAACCCAGTTTTTATTTTTATATATCCAATAAGCAGAACGTTTACTATACTTTATTCAACACACTGATGGAAAGAAAATATATTGTTCTGTCTTTTTAAGATTTTAAAGACTGTGTTAACGTCAAGACACAGGTAAGATGTTTGGAACTGGCTCAGGTAATAAGAAAAATAGAGGCGCAAAGCTCGAGCCAAGAGCGCCCTCTTCTGTCAGAAACAAAATGTTGCATTCACACACTTCTCATATTACCCATCAGAATGATCTATGTTGCCTTTATGGTCGCCTTATAGTAGTATTGTTCACACAAATGATTGAAATGTTCCATAAATAATTACTAAATACATAAAATACAGGTTTTATTATGTAGTCTTTTCACTTTTACTGAGCTGTGAGGATGGATAATGCCTCAGAGGTGGCCAAAGTTATGAGAACACCTGAGAGATATGACAATGGTGACCTTTTCTTTTTGCTTCCAAAGCATGGTCATTAAACATGCAGGTGGCTGCTCTGAACACAAAGTATAACAGATGAAGTGACAGAGTTTTTGTTCCAGTTAATGGCTTAAACACATTGACCTCAACAGGTTGCATCTAACACTCTATCTGGGGCATTGTTGGATATTTTAAAAGGCAAGGGGGGAAAGAAAAAAATGCACATAAAGGCACTTTAGCATGTGTTTTGGCTCCTAGGAGGCCAGTTTATCATTGAACCAGCCACAGGGATAGATTAGTGTGGTTCACCAACCAGGAGGGCACTTCAGCATTTGTTTTGGCCTTCAAGAAGACACTTTAGAGCACATTTTGCCTCCAAAGATGGCACTTTGATGCCTTCTCTTCAACAATTGGGCCACAAAAGGGGATGACCCCATCTGCCCCTTTTCTGTGTTCTAGGGCTGATCTAGCGCTTTAAACACTTGTGCAGGGAATGCATTTTTTAAATTAAACATCAAGATAAATAAAAAGTTTCCATAGACATCCAGAAGGCCATTGAAATCATAGTTTTAAACTGTGTGATGCAGCACACATGCAACCCTTTTTATAACCTAGCTTCAAAATCTTTAAGTCAGGTTTAAACTGACACTTAAATTAGGAATAAGTGATACTTCATCGTCAATGATAATTTAATAAAAAAAGAAAAACCACATATAGATGGTGACAGAGTGGGGGCCAACACAGGCCCCTCAACTCGGTTGTGCCCCCCATAGTAGATTATCTGGTCAAGGAGCTTTTCCTGCACAAATGCACGTTTCAGCTCATGTAAGGACGAGGCCCTCAGTGAGAAACGTTGAGGTCAGACAATAAAGAAAACTTTTATATGACATGCATTCTGCAAATAAAGTTTTGGGACCATAGTTATGTGCACACATGGGAATTACATTTCTCATGAAGAAACCTTAAGGTGCAAACTTTATGAGTCTTAGATTTTTTTTTTTTTTGCATGTATTCATCTTTTGTAAGAAGTCACTGACTTTTGCTTTCAAGTTCAATGGACGCGCGTCACGTTCAGAAGAACACGTGCACGTTTCTGCCGCGCAAATCTCAAAGGACGGATATTTTTCCATGACGCAATTTCTCCTTTCATGTAAAAAAAAGAGAGGAGGGGGAACTAAACTCTCTCTAAAGTCCCCCTCGCCCACTTTTACATGGGGGTAACAGAGCGTTACGTGACCGGAGTGCAGATTGGTTCAGGAATGAGAAGGACTACTTGCTCTTCAGCTGAGAGGAGCTTCTGGTTTGCTGCAACGAGACTCTGCGGCTGGATTAGTTTGCATGCAAATACTGGAACAATAGGCAGTGACAGATATCTCATTTATGATGTTTCAGGTCACACAAAATTCATTCATTTGAAAACATGAATGAGAGAAAATAAAGCACTGTGAGGAAATCTATGGTGCACGTACAGTAAGTATGCAGCCAGACAGTGATTGATGACAGTGTCTTGTGTTAGGAAAAGCTATAAATATTGTATTCAGGCTTCAGTCTTAGCCCGGCTTAGCAGACAATGGCTGATGGTGTGCGTGTGCTGAATGCAGTGCTGTGGTCCAGGCTGCTGCCAAAACGTCTTTGGGACCAAATAAAAAAAAGCACTTTGCATCCCACCCCCAGTTTTCCTCTGTCCTGCGTTCATTCACTATGATGCGCGCCTAGTTGAAGGAGGTTCTCCACACCAGCGTGCCTAAAACTTTCTAATGAAACCCCCCAAAACTTTTTGACAAACATTTTTTGACGCTCTGAGGGTCAAGAGGGTTCTCAACGTATTAATCCGCGTCCTATACTGAAACGAAAACTTCAGGTATGTTAGAACTTTCATCGAATACGAGGAAATATTTATTTTGAGTAATTCTAGGATAGTTTTTAAAAAGTTTACACTGTAGATTTGAGAAACGCGTTGTGTTTTTATGCGTAAAGTTTGTGCGTAAAGTTTGCACATGCAAAGTTTAGTCGCTTTTGTTTCCGTTACACGGAGGTAGATGTGATTGGCTTAACAAGTACCTTTTCTTTCTGTGAAGAACATGGAGCCCAGTTCCACAGAGGGAGGAGCTGATGAGACGCTCCCCAAAAGTCATCCACCAGGTCTTGTAAGTGCTGCAATTAAACAAAAAACATACAGATTTTCATAACTTCAACCCTGGAGCACTTGGTTATTAAACTTCTGTTTTTACAAACAATTAAAGTTATTGGAACAAACATCAGTGTTATTATTTATGCTAGAAGTTAATGGTTAATTTGCCAAAGAGTCAATGTTATAATATTATTTCAAACAATTTGAATAAGATTCTTTCAAAGGCCATTTTCTCACGCATGACTTGTGTCCTGTGGCTCCTCTGGGATCTGTGTGTCCTAGCCCTGAGGATGCTGAGAGTCAGTGAGTAACATCTGGCTGTCAGAGTGACCCTCCAGCTCTGCTCCCTGCAGCTGCTGCTCCAAGCAGGAGGGTCCACTCAGAGGAGGTCAGCTCTCCCAACGAGTGCCACAAAGGTCACCAGCGGGTTTATAATTTGCAGAAACAGGCGACGGGACCAGCAGTGTGATGTTCATTAATATGCAGAGCACTCTCTGGCACTTTCTAGCATCGGTCATACTCGGAGCAGAAGGCATGCCATTTTTATTCCTGCAGTAATTTGAAAGACAAAAAAATAGGGTCGACTGCAGAACTTAGTGGTTGAGAATATGTGTGGTGAGGGCTTTTTTTTCTCTTCTTCTTCTTTTCACCAGCCTCACAAAGTGATGCTCAAACATGGCCAAGAGCTGGAGGAAGAACAGGAGGAGTTGGCCGAGCACCAGCCTCTGGAGCAGGAAGACCTGAACTTTGAGAGGTGGAAGCGCAGGCCGATACCCCAGAGGTCACTGCACCAGAAAATAGACGACCTGAAGACGTACCTGTGGAATGCAGAGACCAATGAATTCATGGGTCGCTCTGGGAAGAGCTGGAGTGAGTTGATGGAGGAAAAGAGGTTCTTTGATGTTGGGTGTTGGACAGAACTTCCTTTTCTTATGCAAACTTTACTTTTACTGCATGTTTTTATTTTTTTCATTTATTACAAATCTTTTAATGACTGTGATACCTTTTCACTCAAAAAAAACTTAATAGCACACAATTTGTTGAAAGTTGGCTAGTTTAAAGGCTGGGAATTGCTCTGGAGTGTGTGTGTGTGTGTCCCTACACTCAGTGTTTACATAGGTGCATGGACAATTCAGAGTGTCCCGACAAAAACAGACTGCCTGGGGACGCATCCCCAGCGGGAGCGTGCTGTTCTGGGCCTCGCATTGGCCAGGAATCACATTCCTCCTCTCAAGAGCCTCTTTCCCAAAGCCTCTGGCGACCTTGTCGCTGAACTTAGCATGCTCATGGCCTCTCAGTCGCACTGAAATGTAGAAATGTCGTAGAAATGTCTTTTTTTGATCCAGAGAACTCTCTGCCAAACCGAGCTTTGGTGGGGACAAACCTTTTTTGGCAGAAGCGGCTGCCTGGGCAAGTTTGTTGAGTCAATGGTGATGGAGCAGCCTCTCAGTATTCTAGAGAAGTTGCTATGTGACGCGGACGAGCTCCCCTCTCTAAACTGTGCCGTCCACAATGGCAAACATAATCCAACAGAGAGTAGAGAGAGTAAAGAGAGACGACATCCCAGCAAAGTGTGTGTTACTTACATAAGATGAGCTGCTGGACCTAAGCTACGGCTAAAAGAGCTCAGCTACGTAACCAGTGTGTGCACACTTGTAGAAACGGAGTGGGGCCTGGTGTGTGAGATGAAGAAAAGGCCCCAAGTTGAAGTCGGTGCTGTGTGTCCTGTGAGACGAGTGCTTAAGAGAGGACACAATACCAGAGTGGGGTGATTGGGGCTCCTTGGAGCTGGCCAGGCCTCTATGGCTGCAAAAGACCTTCACTACGATGGCAACCGGAGGTTCACTGTGTTCCTGAGTGAAAGGACAGCTGGGAGAATTCTCACTGAGCTCAAACAGAAAGGCCTTTGTGGTTCCAGGGACGCAAGGCTGGCTGTAGCAAGTCCTCTGTGAAATTGCCCGCACAGCAAAAGCCATTTCATTTAGGGCACGTTTGGCTTGATTAGTTGCTAATGGACTGTTTAATTGAAAATTGCACAACAATGGTACTTTTCTTAGCTTCTTTATTCTTTGGGCTCTCGCATTATCTCAGTACAGTGGAGTTTATATAAGAACTGTTGCAGCTCAAAGTCTAGACGTGCTTTTTTTTATGAGTGAACAAATTAGTGAGTGTCCTGATCATGAACAGTAGCTGAAGTCTAGACAGATCATAGTCTGATAAAAAGAGTCTTTATGCTGCTTTGTTTTTCTGCACTCAGGTCAGAGGCACTGTTTATTCAGAGATGTGTTATATAAGCCAATTACTGCATCACAAATATTCCCCCTCCTGACTTCTCCTCCCTCCTCTTTTAGGCCTCATCCTGCTCTTCTATGCTGCACTTTATATGTTTCTGGCGGCCATGTTTGGCGGCTGTTTGTTTTGCCTCATGTGGTCAATTAGCCCCTATCATCCCACCTTCAATGACAGAGTGATGCCACCAGGTAAATATAATCCCAAACCCGGACCACGTCGCCACTGTCTCTTCTGTTCTTTTGTCTTTTCCTTGTACTTGAGTCTCGGCACAGTTGACTGTCTTTGGGTCTCCACTGGCAGGTATGACGATGGCCCCACACCTGGAGGGCCACGAGATTGCCTTCAACGCCTCCGATCGCAAATCCTGGAAGAAGTATGCAAGATCTATGGATGAATATTTAAGATGTGAGTCAGTCGTAACGGGATTTGGGGGATTCTGATGAGGTTGTTGAGTTTGAAGCAGGCATGCAATGAGTTAACCTCCATCTTCACCACCTTTGTTCTCATTTTGCATTTGGATCCTGCAGGGCATGCTGGGAAGGGAAGCCTCTTTGTAGGCAGAGTGCAGCCATTCAATGTACTTTTTCTTTTTTTTTTTTTAAACGCCCGGCTTTTGTCAAGCTTCCTTAATCAGAGGCCTGAGTCTGGCAGGGCTCTGCTGTAGCAGGGGTTTATTTATGCCCTCTCTCCCTCCCTCTGTTTCTCTCTCTCTCTCCCTCCTTTTCCCGTTTTTCCAGCATATAATGACGGTGCTCAGGAGAGGAAGAATATTCGCTGCACACAGGACAGATACTTCATGCAGGACGACCTGGAGGAGAGCTCAGAGCGGAAAGCCTGTCAGTTCAAGAGGTCCTGGTTGGGGGACTGTTCAGGGCTGCAGGACCCCCACTATGGTTACTCTCAGGGAAGGCCATGCATCCTTCTCCGAATGAACCGGGTAAGACCAGTGTAAAAAAGAAAACACTATTCTAAAAGCCAAAGAGTCGGCATTGACACTAGGGCTGGAGAATTAATCGTAAACTAGAGTAAATCGCAGTCTAGCCTGCTGTAATATTCTAACCGCAGACAGTGCAGGATTTCTTTTACCTGAAATGTATCAGAATACCAGATTCAATTTTTCACAGTAGATGTTTTATGCTCTACACCCATGTTACTGAACCCTGCTCAACCAGAGAGTCAAATTGTTGAAAAATACCTTTGCAGGACGAACAACTTTATTGGCAAAAGAAGGCAAAAAATAGGTAGAAATTGCAGTAAAAGAAGCTTTTTGATGACAAAAGTGGTCAAAAGGGGCAAAAATTGGATGAAAAACTTGGAACATGGGTCAGAAAGTTGCAAAGATATATGGGTGAGAAGTGACTAAAACGAGCAACAAGCATTCACAAGTAGAAAACGGTGACAAGTGCAAAGCAATGAACACTCTTTTCAGAGGCCTGACATTTCTATTTAATATATTTATTTTGTTGATTTTTTGTCATATTCAAATTTTTTGAGACTCTGAATTTTGGGTTTTCATTTTCTGTAAGCCACAACCATCAAGATTTTAAGGAATAAAGACTTTAAATGATTCACTCTTTGTATGATTAGTGTATAATACCTTCACATTTTGAGATGAGTGACTGAAAATATTTAACATTTTCATGCTATTTTAACTTTTTGAGATGTACCTGTTGATACAAAGAGGGTTTTTTGTCCTACTTCAGAATTGCAGTGATATCAAATTTCGCCATATGAATCAAAATAGCTTTTCTTTTTAAAAGCTATTTATTCCTGGTTGTGTTTTTAATGAAATTGATTGTGTTTGTTTGACAACACATAACGAAAAATCAATCACACAATAAATTGCAATTGCAATGTAGAGAAAAGTAATCACAGTTAGATTCATTATGCATATTGTTCAGCCCTAATTAACACCTTTATTTCCTTCTGAATAGATTCTTGGTTACTTGCCTGGCCAGGGCAAACCGATTAACGTGACCTGTGGCGTCAAGGTAAAGTAACCTCGCACACACACACTCACAATTTAATCCCATTTAACAACATAAAATGGAAATGTGACCTCTGGAACTTTATTTTCTCTTTCAGAAAGGGCCTCCAGAAGCGTTGGGTGAACTACAATTTTTCCCCAAGAGCATTTTTGATCTGAAGTACTACCCTTACTATGGGAAGCTCAGACATGTAAGTTGGAACTTTTAGCCTCATACATTTCCTAACAGGCTTTAACAAGCATTAAATCTTTATATCAGCTGGAGATGATGCATGTTTTTTTCCCCTTTCTTTCAGGTGAACTACTCTTCACCGGTGGTCGCCGTGCGTTTTGCAGGAGTGCAGTACGACACTCACTTCCAGATACAGTGCAAACTGAATGGAAAGGGCATCATCAATGATTCACCCACTGATCGCTACCTGGGCAGTGTCACCTTTTCCCTGGATGTTGGAGCGTGAGCAGGAAGTGCTCAAGCCGAGGCAGAAAAATGTACAAAAAAAGTTGATAATATACCATTACTTTCTGTGAATTATGAAATTTCCCTTGCCTCACCTTTACTCAAATATCCATGTTATCCACTGTGAAAAAACTCCTTAAGAATTAGATATTTACTCTTGTGTTTCTGATATATCTTTGTACCTTCAGCATGCTATCGGTACCTGCACACACAACACACAGTGCTGAGCACAGAGCGAGTGCATAGAGTGAGTTGCAATTCCTGATAATTTGTAATAATTAGCTAAATTAATCAAACTAAAGTAAACTTTGCCCAACAGTTAGCAGTTTTGGCTATGCAAATCCAATTATGACTTAAACATTAAACGGCATTTAGGTGTTATTTTTATCAAATTAGATAACGTGTTGTGTGGATTTTTCCCGTGTGGTAAAGCGTACTAATTGTTTTTTTGCATTATATTTTTTAAACTTGTATATTGTGAGAATTCAAAGAACTATCATGCAAACTTTGAGAGCAGGACTTGTACTGTACTTACACAGTAAAAAATAAATGATTGCAAATACACTATTACTTTATTTTGTGTTGAATAGAACAGCGTGATACATTTATGATAAAGCATCACTTTGTGCCACTTCTCCTTTTGTAAAAACATTTGCTTTTGAAAATGAAATACTACATGTGACTGATCAATAAAGGGACATCCCATACTGTGAAATAGTTTGTATAAGGTCTGTACTATTATTAAGAAAAAGTAATTTTTTGTTATAGTACTAATCCTGCCTGAACTGTGCCACTAAACCTGGTATCAATTGTATTTATTCAAATTATAGTTCTTGTAATAAATACAGTGTCCTGTTATAAAGCCTGCTGTCGGTATTATTTAACATAGTTTTATTTTTGTATTTCACATTTGAGCATTCAGAAAATCTCACAGATTTTTTTGCAGATCTCCACAGTGTAGTTAAAAAAAAGAAATAACTTTACGCCTTTAAACAAACATTTGAACAGGATTTAACACTTAAATAATTTAACACTTTGAGGTGTGTTAAACTGTGCTCACGGACACTAAATAACAAACAAACATAAAAAGAGGTTATCAAGCAAGCTCTTGAAGACTTTTATATTCTAGAGGTACATCCAGACATCACTTCATTTTACATTTAAGCCACTAGGGGGCACACTGTTATATTGGATTAATTTTAGGGCATCCAGAGGTTTTTTCATCTCACTGATCACACATGCTCACAAAATATTCATGGGGTAAACTTTACATATGACTTACATGGTAATTATTTCCCACTTCTTTATCAATTCAAATAGTTTATTTCAAACCAAACAGACAAAACAAAGAAAAAACAAAAACAAAGCAAAACAACTCAACAAGGACATTACAACAACAGACAAACACTCTAAAAAAAACAACCACCTTGGTTTGAAATGGGGTTGGAAGATGCAGAGCTTATCTATTTCCAAACCCCAGTAATCACAAATAAAAAACAAAAATGAACCCACGCTGAACTTGCTTTCTACAACCATCTTTCCAAAGCAAACAAAACAAAACTGAAAGATGAGAAAAAACACTTTCAAATGACTTTTCATGTCCACTCTTCTTTAATATACTTTTTAAATACTCCCATTCTCAACCTCTATTTGAATTGGGCTTGATTTTAACTGGATTCAAACTCAAATTAAAGTCCATTCCCTACTTAAAAAAGTGCCCAGATCCTCATTTTAATCTAGTTTATACAGAGAGTAAGTGTTTTTCTGAATGTGTACAGGATTTTTATTTTTTCCCCTGCACTGTTCCTCACTAATGGCAGTACCTTTGTTTTACCACCAGAGAGCAGCATTGAACTAAGACTGTGGAGCGTTAGATGATAAGACAAGAAAATCCTTTAATTCTTCCCACTTTGGGGAAATTTACAGAATTATAGTAGGAAAAAAAGTACATTCTACAAACAAAATTACAGTAATAATACATGAAGATAGAGTAGTGTAAAGCTGGAAGAAATATGTATAGAATGATTTAACTCTAAGGAACATATAAAATCTCAACAGTTACATGGTGGTGAAGTTCTGCCCATGTTGAGATCTTAAAATGTACCAGAAATATAAAAACATTGTTGTACAAAAAAGAAGAGAAAATAGCGGGGTTTAGTATCATCAGGGGTGAAAGTATTACTTTGTGGATGTAAAGAAATACTTAATTCAGTTTGGGTAAAAGAGGCCAGGGTTTAAGAGGTTAAGTTGAAATAGTTCTAAAGTAATAGATGCTAAAAAAAGTTTTGGAACCTTTCACTGAGTTGACATTTGAGTGTTTTCAAGCACTAAAGGTGCAGTTTTTTGAGCAATGTAATGGGAGCATACCTGATTTCATCCCTTTGTTTCTTGAAAAATTACATTTGCTGGGACATGACACCTGTGCTCATTGGTACACAAAGAAAAAAAAAAACCTCCCTCACCAAAACTGCAAATTCATGCTCTCTCAACCCTAGTCTGCAAAACAACAATAAGACAGAACATCTTCTTCCTGAATTAAATGAGATTTAATAATGTTTGTTTACTCTCTACTTGCTGAGCCACTCTCCCTAAATTGCAGAACATTTTTACATAAATAAAAAGTAGTTTGGTTTGTAACTGCAGCTCACCATCCCTCTGTGTCCCATTATTTGCACACACACACTCATACGTTCCCATTAGTCATTCAGTTAGTGATCATCACTGAGGTGAATCTCCCTCCAATTAACAGAACACTAAGAAGCATCCATTCTGCATAATATTAATTCTGAGCCATGATTGGACCGGCTTAAGTGGCCTACGGGGAGCTAGAAGGGACACACTGAAGTGAAGCAAGCAGATGGTGTGGAAAAGGTGGAGGGCAGCGACACACACTGACAAACTCACTCATAAACACGCTCTGGTGACACAACCACACACACGTAATGACCCCTCTGAGCTGCTACCACAACCTCACACACCCTGTGTCACAGAGTAAATGAAATTTAATGGATGAGTGGATCAACTGGGGATCACAAACACACACAAACACACAAAAACACACAGTATCAGTCCAACACCAGAGGCTGTGACCACACATCAGCCAAAGGGACTCTGTTGGCCGAGCAGTGTGACTTGGCTCTGGTTCTGTGTTCATGCCTGTGGGATAACTCTGAGAGATCAACTTCAACCTCTGCATACACAGCATCCTCAGCCAGAGATGTGCTTTCACTTAAGCAAAGATACCCCAAACAGTTGCAATTTCATGTCCAGAAGCAGAAAGTCTGTCCTGCTGAGAGAAAGTTGCCGTAATGAAGCGCTCGTGTCCTTTAATGAGCCTCAAATATAGGGTGACCATATTCTAAAAACCCCCAAAAAGTACCCGCTACTCAGCATCTTGGAGAGAACACTCAAAGACTCTAAGACTTAAAAGTAGCTTCATAACATATACACATTTAAGTAAAACACTCATTTTCTGCTTGAAGTGAACATTTTCTATAATGTAAACAAAAATGATGTAAACAGAAAACAGAAACAGAAATTCTAAACACTGGTCATGACCACAATGAATAAAGGTACTACTGTTTACCTGAATTTTGTCTGTAAAAGTGCATTCCCACTTCAGCATTTTCTGTTTCAGAGTGCAGTGGAAGCAGTGAGAGCGAACCCAGAAGTTTTGGGGAATTTTATAAAACCCCCCAAGACATAATTTCACAACCAAAAAGGACAAAAGAGGGCGTTCGGTCACCCTCATCGAATACCTCTGTGTCTCTTACTGTCTGCTGTGACATTTACAAAGACACAATTTGTTCCTGGACTGATGTTTGCAGTCTTGAGATCTAAAGCTGCATTCAGAGTTATAGGAAGCTGCAAACTCCAAATTATTCCAGTTACAACATCTGTGGCTAATTCATTATCTGGCTAATTATTGAGAAAGCAATGAAATCCTGTTTGTGCTGTTGGCTGCCCAGAGGTGTTTATCAGACCCCGAAAAAGCTGAGAGAGCCAGTTAAACTTATAAATGATGAACACAGATACTTTCTTGGAGGGGTCAGCTAGTCGCTGATGTGCAACGGTATAAATAATCTTCATTAGGAGAAAATAGAAATTCACTCACACACAAACGAAAGTCCAAAACAAATGAGATGGTTGGTGGAAAATAATGGCACAAAAAAAAGAGTTTGTATGTTTGTGATTCTCCATCATAAAATGCCATTAATATGAATTGTTTTGTGCAAAACAAAATGAAAAACACTTCCTCAAAGAACATTTCCCGCTTCTTCTACAACAGCCACTGTCTTCTTCTTCTACTGTAAAAACAACAGCAACTTTCTCTCTTGCACTTCAGGTAGATTGGTGGCCAGGCTCGTATTGAAACCACGTTTTGCGTGTTCTGTACCTCAAAATCTGCCGTAGAAAAACATTGTGGTTTGTAATATCTTACTCTAAGAAGGAGACCCCGAGTCATGTAAATATAAAAAGCTTTTTATGACTTGATAAAAATGAGAAAAAGAGAATGAAAAAAAACTTTTATAGGGATTATTGTGCACTTATTTTGACATACTTCACATATGTAAACATTATTTCCCATTTCTACCGTTTCTGTTCATCAAAATGCTGCCAACTTCTACACACTGCACCTTTATAACCTTAATGTGCTATCAATTAATAGTACATTATTGAAAAATCATAAAGAAAACTTAACAAAGTCACAGAAAATAATGTCTGAGAGGATATCTATGCAGGAGAAGCTGAGAGTTACATCTCAGTCAGATTTGCAGGTCATTTATTTTCTCTGGTTGACTCCTGTATGGTTGTAGACAAGAGCAATAAACCAATCTATGGCGCCAAATCATAACAAATGTCATCCCAAGACTGTTTCCTGAAACAGTAACAGATCTTGACCTTGCAATTTATAACTCGTATGCTGACTCTGTGATCCTGTGGACAGGAAGGAGGGGAAAACTTCAGAGCACACGTGAAAGAAAACCTTTAACGTTTAATGAAAAGAGTAAAACAAAGAATATAGTGCATTTTGTTCAGCCTTTGTTACAAAAAACATTCAAAAAGTGCTGAGTAGAAATCCTGCAGCCCAGGAGCATCACTTTCAATAATCCTCTAAGCACCGTCCAAATTACCCCTCTCTGCTTCAGTTGTTAAAACACACATCTATTGGCTGAAAATGAAGCATTCAAGCAGAATATCGACTTTGTTCGCTCAATAGCTTTGAATTATAAGATTCAGTCTGAGGAGTTCTTTTCTAAAACATGTCTGCTACCTGTGCAAAACAGCAAGATGTTAATTTTAAGGTGCTCTTTTCACAGTAAGATCTTGTTTAGGAAATGTTTTAGGGACTCCCATGTTGGGTACAGGAAACACAGGAACATGACACAGACTGGCTTCATGTCTGAAGATCATCGGCTGCCACATCGTCACACAGAAGCCAGTTTTAGCTTTCTGGTTTATTCTCAAAAAAATCCTGACAGCCAACATGATAACAGGAAAAGCCAGGGAAGACACAAGCTCCTCTTGTCTACAAACTCAGCACTCACCAGTCATGCAATGCACTGGATAAAACACTAATGGTTTGTTGACCGTCAGAATGTGAGTCAGACTCTTCAGATGATTCATCGGAGCTGCTCTCTGACGCTTCAGTTATTTTTGTCATCCAGGCCTCTCTGGTGTCCATCCCCCACATCAAACTTGACTGAAGAAATACAAAGATGTTCATGCTTGAGAACATAAGAGGCCACCTCAGCATCATACTGTCCATTTGATGTCAGATCATCATTAGAGATGTGACACAGTGACACGTGTTCTGCAGAGAAAGAAAAAGGCTACGTCAAATGCAAAGTATTCAGTGAATTGAAATTGAATCAGTAACTTTTTAGGCAAAAATTCAACTGTGAAATGAATACTGAAATAGATAATAGATGGATACTGCACAGTGCAGGTGAATTTTTTCTAAGGGATTCAGGTATAAAACAATTATGGATAGAAAAAAACAGGTTAACAACAATTGATAGAAAATGCGTTCACAATTTATTTGAATCAAGTTCAACTAGCACTTCAGGTTGAAGTAACAGAAGAATTAACCTTCTGCTCTGATTTTCAGTTTTCAATAAATTTCAATAAAAGCCCAATAAGTGCAATAGCTATTTCAATGGTAGGTTTACTTGCTCTACTTTTGCTTTGTTTTCAACATAGAAGTTAAACGATATTATCCCTTGGCACCATACAAGGTGGTTGGAGATATTTGTTGTGTTGCTGTGGTATTTTACTTGACCTTTACATATCCTGCAAACATATAATCTTTGCAAAATTCAATGTTTTTCCACACACTGGACCACAACGGTGGCATGATCATTTCTCACTTGCTGGCATCTCCTCTGCCATCTGCCATATGGCGATGACATCACAGACAGGCAGAACGAATCGACTAGACGTTAAATGTCTGTTTCTTAGCATTAATACATTCAGTTTGTTGCCATTTAAAACAATGTTGGATTGATTTATGTCATCTGAATGTCAAACTTGCCAAGTACTGATTAATGTGGTTGGATCAGAGGAATATAACTTGATTAATTGATGTAGTACACAAATTGTTACACCCCCAATCTAAAGTGGGACTTTTTGGAGATCACTGAGAAATGTCACACAGTCCCTTTTAGAAGCTGCAGTTTTTAGCCCTTCTGCATCAGCTTCACTTTTAAGACTGGAGGTTTAATAAAACCTGGCAACTGACAAATTGTCAACTTGCAGCACAAAAAAATTTAATTACAACCGCAGCTGCTGCAACAGCAACTCTGTGACCAACTATTGCTGACAAGTAAGTTTGGAAAAGATCCCTATAAGGGTCAAGAATGAGAGGAAATGAAGCAAGAAGCTGTATCTGAAACAGGCAAAACATACATGCCTTATTGACGAAGTGAAATAATTCAGAAGTATCATGTGTTTACCTAATGAGTCAGTTTTTTCATTGTTCATTCATTTATTTTTCTATTAAGATATGGACATGTAAAGGCATCTGTTTCTGTAAATGATTCATAATTTGTTTTTCACATGTTCTGCGTCTTGGAGAAGTTTTATGAGTCTTTTGAGAATCCAAGCTAATGTTGCTTTTCAGGTCTACGTGGTGACATTTGGAAAGATGAAACTGTTTATCTAATGTTGCTCTGCTGCATTTCAGTAAGATAAGGCAATTTATATTCAGTGTAGCTTTTCAGTATGCTAACAGAATCCAGCTAACAGATGATGTATGAAGGCAATATCCTGTTTTTATGATGCACTAGTGGGGGCTCAGAGATTGCAATCACAAAAAAACTGTGCTCGTCATGTTAAATTTGATCACAAGAAATTCTTACACTGATGATGAAGTTGGATGCTTCCTCCCCAAGTCTTGTTTGTATCAATTTAAACTTTCATAAACAAAAACTCTGACACATAGCACCACATGAAGTCACAACAAAGCTGGAGTCAGACAGGCAGTTTCTGAAAGCTGAACACCCCAGATGCACACACACACTCACGATCCATCAGGAACACACACAATTTCAAGCGCAGAAATCAAATTTCTCTGCACGAAGGAACACAAATAATGTCTTCTCTTGTCAACAGAAATGACAAGCCAGCCAACTATCGGGCTGAAAACAACGACAGCTGCACTCTGCAATTACCTGGAGCATCAACTGGAGGCCATTTACTGAGACAATCCATCGGGACTCTCCATTATTCCCAGTGTCATCCAGGGAATCCACACAGACACAGCCATCTAAGATAAAAGCAGTAGACTGTCCTCAGAGTCACCACCGATGACTCCCAAAGGTTTTGTCGTAAAGAGACTGTCATGTCTTCAACAACTGCAGATAACCTCGTGTCAGCGCCGAGGAGGAGAGGAATATTTTTCTTCTCTTTCCCGGAGGATGATGAGGGAAACAGGGTGTTGAAAACTCATCTCAGCACTATTTGAAATCTTTCAAAGAGTCATGGAAATCATGACAGCTGAGACTTTATGTATGTAAATGCAACTCAAAGTCGAAATTGGGGCCTTGAGGAGTTTCTTCTTCGTAGTTTTGTAGATGGAAACTAATATTAGACTCAACAACCATTACTTGTGAGTAGCACATCACGACATACAGAGTCCAGACCCTACAGGGACTGCAGGTAAAAAAGCAACAGGAATGAAAAGTCTGGAGAGTTAGTGGGGTATTCTTCACTTACATTTTACAGCTGCAGATATAACTTATTTTAACATATTTTGGGTCCTGAAAAGGCATTTAAGCATGTTTTGGAGTGCAGTCTATGATGTTTAAACCAGTCAAAGAGGCAGATTAGTGTGTAGCGTCAACCAGGAGGACACTTCAGCATTTGTTTTTTTCTCCCAAGAGGTCTCAATTTTGTAGTTTAGCAATTTTTCAACAACAGAGCCACCGCCTGCTCCTGTGCACACCTCTGTTCAGCTACAAGAACAGCTTCAGAAATATGACAACAAACATGAATGAAATAAAATGTGCGCTTATTCCATTTTTTCAAGTCCCTAGCCCTGGTTTTAACCCTCTGATGCATGAATTATCAAAGTCAGTGTCAGGATTTTCCCTTGAGTGTTTTTATTTGTCTTAAAGCATGAAAAAAACTTTTCCATTTCCCCCCCAAATATTTGTAACAGATCATTCAACTTAAAACAATGTGAACTTTGATGTAAATATGACTTGTTTGTTTGCCTTCTTTTCTTTTTTGTGGTAATTTCATGAATAGTCTTTTTTCAATGTTTTGCGAAACATTTTAACTCTCTTTCATCCGTTTTAACACTGAATAATTTATAGTTACTACACTGTTTTACCCTCAAATGTTTGTCTATAACTTAAAAAAAAAAAAAAAAATATATATATATATATATGGAAAAAGAATTGAAAACATTTTTTCAGGCCCTAAGAAGAATAAAAACATCCTGACACAGGTTAAAATGAATTTCCACCACATGGACCACTGAATTTAGGAGTAAATAAGTTTTAAATAGGTGTCCACTGTAGTGACCACTGTGCACCACAGGGTTAAATG
Organism: Thalassoma bifasciatum; assembly: GCA_008086565.1. Lineage (NCBI taxonomy): Eukaryota > Metazoa > Chordata > Actinopteri > Labriformes > Labridae > Thalassoma > Thalassoma bifasciatum. The sequence goes on along the minus strand of RPOG01000600.1, from coordinate 234,141 downwards.
ACCATAGTTGTTCTTTAACTCTTTCTTTGTTAATTCTTTATTATTACATACTAAAGACTCCAGAGTTTGTCCCTCATATTTGAGGAATAAGTGAATCACTGTCATCAAAAAAACACACAGACACATTTGAGTTTGACCTTTAGTCTGTAACTTGCTCTTCTACCCATACCTGTAATTTCTGGGATATAGAAAAATCTTACTCCAGTCTAACATTACTCTTTCTACCTATGATGTAAAAAGCCAATGTTGCATCATTGAGATTCATGAAACCTTCACTGCTTTTGACAACCATTTTTCTTCAGACAATCCTCTTTCCAACATCTTTTCAGCAACTCTCTAACCACGTCTGACATTTCTACATCACTTCTACTGTTTTAATGATTTATTTCATGGATTTTATTGACAAACCTTACTCTTGCAGTTCCTACTTTATGAATTGCATGAGCTACCCTTGTTTCTTTCCTCTGCAAACCCACATCCCTCACTCATAATCATTTTTTGTTGATGCCTGATTTTATTTGGATGCGCTCTATTGTTGTCTGTACTTCGACTGCAAATAATAGTTCTCCCTGAATGTGTTTTCTGACGATTTCAATTAAATAAATAATAAAGTCCCAATCCAATACCAGCACTGGGCTCTGTTGATTATCAATCCTGAGAATCAGATAACAGTGTTGATTGTGTACTTCTCTTAAGATGGTGGCACTGGGAATCATTGATGTGTCAGGCAACAACAATCTCTAATATTTTGTTGCACTGAATGAAATAATGAACACCATTCAATAACCAACACTGCAAATAATCTTGCACTTGCCAAGATGTAAAATCTTACTATAAGACATGCTTAATAAAATATCTTGTTTTAATGTTTTTTGACTTATTTTTAGCATTTAAAACTATGTTAGATCTCAAAAAAAGCATGAATGTTTCAATTTTGTTTTAATTAGTCTGAGAATCCTAAAATTAGTGGATAACTGTTAAAACAAGTTACTTTGGTTATCTCACATGTAATTTCACAACATTAAAACTTGTTTCAAGATTTAGCTCTACCTCAAGTTGCTTGATTTAAGAATAACACAAAAAATCATCTTTTTAAGACACAGTTTATTTAGCAAACAGCTAAGAATTTTACAAACCCATGCTCAAAAATCAAGAATTATCTTAATCATACTTATCTGATTCTAAGTAGTTTTGACTTAAAAAAAGTGATATTTTTCATTCCATTTGCAAAAATTAAGAATATAAGAAGCATGAAATTAGATTTGACTGCTCATATTCAGTATATTTCACTTACAATTCTTCTTCAGGAAGTTTGTTTTCGAGCATTTTAACCTAAAAATGAGCATTTTCTTCTTCTTTTAAGATCTGAGAATACTTATCAAGGCCATCTTGTTTTTAGATTTATCAGTCTTATTTCAAGATTTCTAGTCAAGTGAAATTATCTTGCTGCATGGACGGATAATTTCACTAGTTTTAAGATATTGAAACTTTGATTTCCAACAAATTTAGTATTTTTTATCTTATGTTCAGACTCCCTTTTTTCGCAGTGTAGTACATCACTCCAGTGGTGTGCACAGACATTTTGAAGGGTTAGGCCAAAAGAAAAAAAAAAACCACACACATGCATTTCAGCTCCCAAGAAGGCACTTTTGCATATTTTGGCTCCCAAGAGAGCAGTTTCTCATGTTCAAACCAACCACTTGTGTGTGTTTTGGCTGCAAAGAAGGCACTCTGATATGTTTAGTTCCAAATAGGGCACTGTGATAAGGGTTCTGGCACCCTTGAGGGCAATTAATCAGGTGTTTAGGCTCAGATGAGGGCACTTTAGGGTGTGTTTTGGCTCCCTGGGAGGCAGTTTATCATATTTTGACCAGTCAAGTGGCAGATTAGTGTGGTTAGTCAACTGGGAGGGCACTGTAGCAGGGGTTTGGCCCCCAAGAGACCACTTAACTGCATTTTTTGCTCCAAAGAGGGTATTTTTTTGGATTTTATTTTTGCTCTGACTCACTTTCTGCTGTGACATCAGTGTCTCTCAAGTGACACACACTTGAGTCTGCAGGGTAAATCACAAATCGAGCATTTTATCAATAGCAGTCTGCAAATTTGTTGTGACTTGAGTCATGCAAAATGCTCAAACAAAGCTCTTCTATCACAGCTTGAAGTTAAGTGTCAGCTAGATGGAATCAGCAGTGAGTCATGCACCTTTATCGTGTGTGTGTGTGTGTGTGTGTGTGTGTGTGTGTGTGTGTGTGTATTTATGGCTCAGCATCATTTCCCTGTCCGCGTCATGATCTTATATTAGACCCATGTACATATGTTTGATCTCTGCATTGCATGTCTCCCTTGGGCTCCCACCGATGCTTCTCAACATCAAGAAAGAAAGATTAGAATCCGTCTGGCACTTGGTCTCATCAAACTTCTCACTTTCTTCTGTTTTCTCCACTCAGAGTTGCACACAAACACAACAAAAACTCCAGCAGAGCGAATTAAGGAAAAAGTGGAGCTCTAACTCTTTTTACTCCTTCCACTTTTGCTGACAAGACAGACAACTCTATTCATGCACAGTAAATAACTGTAATAGTGTTTGGACGTTTTAAACAGCAAACTAAATTACCAGTTATCAGCCTCTGACAGGAAATCAATAAAGAAAAAAAAAGACTCAAGGGTCCCAGGGTAGAAAAATCCAAATCCTGACTCATTTTACTCTCAGCTCTGTCAGATTTCTGTTTCTGTTATTATGAAAGTTTAAAGTTAACATCCACCAAGAGGTGTTATGAAGAAATTCAGAATGTGGGAAATCAATACATGACTGTCAAATTGAATCCTGGTTTTGTCCTTGTTTTGTGTCAGATTCTGCTTTGTGGCTGGAGTCAGTGCCGAGCTGGGGCAGCAGCTGGCCTCCGCAAACACAACCCTGACTCTGACTGATCTGGTTATTTGGCAGCTTTCGAACACTTGGCAGCTGCTGTTCAAGAGAAAAGAGCCCTGAACCCACTTCTTTGTGAGAAAATAAGAAAGGAGGCTATTAGACATGAATTTTCAGCTGGAAATGAAAGGTTAGATGATGGGACATGAGGGTGAAAAAGTCAGAATCAAACTATATTCTGTTTTCATTTTATATACAGGAAACAATGCAAGTGAAGAATTCAAGGGGGCAAATACTGAATGAATCATATCACACACTCCACCCATAATATGAGTAGCTCATCTTGTACGGACAAAAACTTCTCTTTGGCCTTTTCTTTGATATATATATCAATATCAATATCAATATCAATATATATATATATTGCATGTATTTTAGGTATGTCACTGCCTCCTAGAAGCAGGTAATAGCAGTATAAGAGCTGCAAATGGACATTTTTATTAAATATCCATCCCATTAGTCCAGAAAAGAAAAGACTTACGGGTTATAATGAGTTATCTGCCAGTCTGTCAGATATATTTACATGGATGTGAGGTGGAAAATGGAAATAATTTCTTCCTCTTTTAGCTCTTTTAGCAGTGGCTCTGGGACTGCTTCTTTGAGCTGCTTCATTAAAATGGATGAAACTATCAAAAGATATTTACATTTCCCTGGAAAGCATTTACATTTTATCTGTTAGATATACTTTTGGGAGCTTTTTTCACAAATAATTCATATTCAGATTCATGCAGAGAGTGTGTCTGTGTTCCTCAGACTACTCTGGCTGATCCATTTAGTGAAACTTAACCTGCAAAGTTGTAAAAATGTCCCATCTTTAATAACACATATGGAAGTTAATGGTTATGTAGAGTCAAATCTGAAGTAACTATGGCCTCGGCAGGTGTATTTTCTGTTACAATAACCAGGGATCATGTGTTGATCCTTTGAGATTTGACGCCTCTCATGCAGAGATGATAACAGCTGAGGCCCATCTCGAACCCACAGGGTCACATGTGGGTGATGGAGCAGACACTATCTGTTCAAGTGGAGAACAAATGTGGACCTGCAGCAAAAGATCGGATCAATCACGGGGAGTGTGACGGTGCCGAGGCGGGCAGGAGTTCAAACACAGAGATGCTGGCAGACTAAACAGAGAAAAGAAAGTCAGGGACCCTTCAGAGAGGAGGACACACATGGGAGAGGACAGAGAGAAAACTGAGAGGCAGAAGGGTCTAATAGGAAACTGTGAAGAGGCGTGAGGTGGAGGAAGAGTGTCAAGTGATGGTGGAGGTGGGATAGATCTGTAGAGACGGCTGGTGAACAGGTTGTGAAGGAAAAGAATGAATGTAAGCTCACCAGTACAAACAAGCAGATGATACTGTGTCAATGCAAGGTGTCATAAAAATATTTACGACACTTTGCCAAAAATAGTACTAATAAGAAAATACACTTAATTACTTCATCTTTTTTGCTCTGAATCCTTTTTTCAGTTTTACAGTGTGCCAGTTTTCTAATCGAGAGTAAAAACAGGTCTGTTTAGCTTTGCAAGGACAACTGAAATGATATCATTTGCAATTATTTTCAAATATGACATTATATGTTTTATGGAATGATTTTCTTTTTCTTTTTTGTGATTTTGTGCAGCTGTACAGCACTTGAAACACATTACTGGCTATAACTGTAATAGCAATTAACCCTGTGGTGCATAGTGGTCACTACAGTGGACACCGATTTAAAACTTATTTACTCCTAAATTCAAGGGTTGCGTGGTGGAAAATCATATTAGCCTGATATTCAAGATTATTCATGAAATAGCCAAAAAAAAAAAGGAACGAAAAGAAGCAAAAAAAAAAAAATCATATTTACATTAACTTCACACTGTTTTATGTTGAATGTTCCGTTACAAATATTTGAAGAAAAAAAAACCGGAGAACTTTGTTTCATGCCTTAAGACAAATTAAAACACTCAAAGGAAAAAGCCTGACACCGACTTTCATAATTCATGCATCAGAGGGTTAAGGGATGCTACGAATTGTAAAAGCCACCAGATGTCGCTGTGTTTGCTGAGTTCAAGTGTTGAATCTTTTTTTGGCACAAACAGAAAGAAAGCTCCGAAGTTTGATGAAGCATCATCAAAGCATATAAACAAAATTTGACCACAGTTTGAACGGTCCATTTTGATTTTGTCAAGTCATTATAACTTCTTTTGTCTTATTCCGGTCACATTTTGTGGTGAAAACAAGATCAGGAAAGGAAAAATGATTTTATTAAATCTGTAGGCTTGTGTTCAGACCAGCTGGGTTTGACAGCTTGAGGTTTTGGCAAAAACACGCAACCAGAGACAAATTCAAATACCAAATCACCGCTTTTCTTCATTTAAAGCTACCAATGTTTTTATCTCTCTCATGCAAACTTCACTTTTGGTTTATCCAGTGTCACCAAAATGGACGGAAGTTTACTTTTTCTTCCAAACAACTTTGATTCCACGGTCAGTCTTTCCTTCGCTCACTGCTTCTCTTTCCCTCATGAGGATGAAGAAGTGCAACTGTTGCATTGTACCTTCTCCAGAGCTCAGAGGTAAAGGTCAGCAGACTCCCTGCGGAAACAATAAAGACATCAGCTTACCGAGGTGGAACATTACCTGGGGGAGCAATGAGAAGAGATCGTCCACATTGTGCTGTGTTTCAGTTACACACTCGGATACACACTCATATAAGCGAAGGAAAATAACACACGTGGGTCAAGAGGTGATGGTATGATACATGCTGAGCTCCTGGTGATCAAATACAAGAGGCTGAGGTTGTTTTCACTTTGTCCACACCTGAAGCATCTGTCTGACACTGTCACGTGTTCGGTGAAGTATGAAAGCTGTTGTACAAAATGTTCTTTTCATGCGTTCACACCATCATTCATCATGTTTCTCTTTGTCCCTCGTATAATTCAACGCGCTGTAGGACACCACTTCAGTTCTCACGTCATTATCACACACAGGATGGATATTTTCCTCAGTCTTTGTTAAATCCCACATGGTTTTCTCAGGTGCACCAAAAAACTCAGCGTCTGTCCTCCTGACAGTTTGTCGCCGTGACTGACGAGCAGCCGTCCTCAATCTGTAACCGCATTAAACCCTCGTCAGGAAGGATTTACTCCGTCTAATTTAATTGACTGGATGTGTGGGCTGACTGCTCTGCTAACCTCTCTCTCTCTCTCTGCTCGTCTTGTCTTTACATCTCTGTTTAAATTGTGTTTTCCCAGCTTGTTTCTGGTAATGTCTCTTTTCCTTTTAACCTGCAGGTGCTTTATTTGAGTGGGTTTCAGATACCTTTGAAAAGTTTATTCAACACAGGGGAAAACATTTAACCAGCAGAGCCAACAGTTTTTAAAATTAGAGGAGAAAGAGTCAGTATCAAAACAAAACAATATCGATTCATACTTTGCTTTCAGGGTACATAATTTGCTTTTCCTTTGTTATCTTGGCTATGTTGAGGGCCCTTTTGGGTCTTGAAATGGTCACACTTAACATTAACATACTGGTTGACAAAATTAAGCAACCAAGATTTGTCCTTTTCTCTTGAAGAAAATGATTTGTAGGATGTATTTAGTAGTAATGACAGACCTCACACCACCTTTAAACCATGTGAGGAGACTTGAAACATCTTGAAAATACTTTGTTTTTGCTCCCTGAGGAGGAAAACCGACGATCTCGGTGGCGTCAAACGTTACTGGCATGACAAGAAGATCGAACTTGAGATGTGTACCATGCGGCAGAGTGAAGGTGGCTCCATTATGATCAGTTTCAGTGGAGCAATGGAGCTTCAGGTTGTGCAGGGGAATCAAACAGAGGCTGGCTATGTGATGATGCTGCAGGGGGCATCCTTCATGATTGAGGGCCCTAGTCTGTGTGCTAAAGACTGAGGTTTTCAGTGGGACAATGCTGCAGTTCACCAAACCTGCCTGACAACGGCATCAAGAAGGAGAAGTGATTTCTGAAGTGATCAACAGGAATAGTGGAGCTCCTCAAATACTGAGTCCTTTTTGACTCATGACCTGACTGACTGAGTGTTACTGCATCCAACCTCAACAGGGATGGCGTGTTGAGGCCTTGCTTGTGCAACAGCTTATTAACCAGACGCACAGAAAGGCCCTTTACCAATGTGGAAATTGAACCAGGAACCTTCTTGCTGTGAGGGAAAAGTGGTAACCCCCATGATCCATGCAAAAAACAGACAAACTAGGAATAAAAAAATTAAACACTTGGCGAAATACAAGCGCAACTTTTTTGTTTTGTAGTTTGGGTACCTGGAGTCTCCCACTCTCTGATTCTTTGACAGATCTCTGTGATTTGAGGTAAATACCGTTAACTGGCAGAGCTCTCATGAATTTCATACCTCCCACTGTCGGGACCTCCTGCTGGTATTTCCCTTCGAACCTGTAAATCTCATCAGCGTTCTTGAAGCCTGATGATCACACACTGAGACCAAAGCTGAAACTGTCAAATACAGTCATAAATTTGCAAGTTGTGTTTTCCTAAAAGATCTGTTGGAGAGATATTTCTGCTTTGCTTTGGAGGCTTTTCCTTATTGTACTAAAATTAAGTGGACATTTATTTACAGAGTGTCAGAGAAGAGCAAAATTTATTTGACAAAAATATATAAAGAGTTTGTTTTCTGAAACTCCTGTGGAATATTTCACAGACTTTTTACTAAAATACTTCAAAAAAGGTTACAAGAAGTAAACAAAACTTTTTGATTTATGTCACAGCAAGAAAGAGGATTATTTTCTTTACTCCTGCACTTGTTTTTCTACTCGTGTAGCTCATTACCTCCAATGAGTCAGACAGTAACAGAAAACTGAGAACAACTGAGAAACCAAAACTTCTCTACACTTCATCAATCAGTCTAAAAGCTTTGATCAGCTCAGACACTGAATAAGTTTCACGTCATCACCAGCATCAGCAGAAAACCTCGAAGGTTGCTCGGTCTCAAAAGCGTCAAACACAGAGAGTGAACTTCTGTCCCTGACAAAGCTGTTTGTGTTTCTAAACACTTTTCCCATTTGTCACTTTGGAGCATCTCCGCTTGGAGGGGCCTCTTTATGTGCTTTATCTTTATGACTTTTTCTCTTTCAGACGCCGTCTAGACCCTCCTGAGAGCCTCGAGTCGTCGGTTTCTCACTCAAAGAAGAGAAAAGAAAGGGAGAGAGAGAGGCCTCGGGTGAGCTGTGAGAGGACGATGACATCCTTTAAGTGAAGTGAAGAGTGAGCTTCGAAACACAAAGACATCAACAGCCGGATTATCAACATCTCTTTAATCTTTAATTAGCCTTTATCAGAACTGTCACATAGCAACAGAAAAGTCATACACATCTCAGCTCCCGGAAAGAGAAGCCTTTTATGTTCTTTAATACATGAAAATACCCATTTTTGTTCTGTCAAAATAAATACTGAAGAGTTCTATAAAAGTTGTTTCTCGTCTCCTTTGGACAGTTTGTGGGAGTTTTTGTCTTTATGTACACATTCATGCTTTAAGCTGCAAACATAAATGAATAAATTAGAATAAGAAATGAAAGGAATGATGAGGAGGGTGCAGCTGATGTAGAAATCCTGTTTTTGCACCACAATAATGATTCAGATCTAGGCTAATCATTTATCCTATTCATCAAATAAATATCCTCTCTGCTGAGAAACCAAACCACCACTTACTCCAAATGTGTCCACATCTTTTCCTGCATTTTAATGCAAAGCTTTAATTCCCAATGAGATTTTAGGGTCACTTTGATTTTTGAGAATAAGACAGGTAAAGAGGCTGTGCTGAGAACTTCAGTGCCAGATATTACCTCTGAGGTTACATGATGTGTATAATCCAGCATCGTGTGCAAAATTCAGCGGTCATTATTCAGCAAAAACTTCAGTTTCTGTAATGTAGTGCTATTGAAGCAGGAACAGCCTCTTTTCCAGGAAATAATGTGGATTCAGAGATGATTTAGATGATGTGTGTACAGTTTGTTGGACACTAGAGAAGCTTTTAAAAGCTGCAGATTCTGTGCAACAATTCATGGTGGAATTGAAAACGCTTACTGTTTATATTTATCGCAATCATTTGACAGTTCAACCCTCACCAATCACCACTCCTGTTACTCACAAACTTCACTTCTATCTGCAAAGCTACAGGGCTTAAAAACTGTTCTGTGTTGTATAAGAGGCAGCGCTGCTTTTGGATTCAGACACATTTTCCAAGGTCACCTTGAGCACTTTTTCAAAGCTGCATTTTAATATTATACCAGGATTATTGTAGGCAAACAATCAATAGATCAAATAAAACAACATCAGCATATTAATAATCTCTTTTGTAGATGGATTCCTGTTTTGAATCTTGATTTCTGTTTGCTTGCATGAATCCTAATTGAGGGTGTCCAAACTGCAAACTTTTCACTTCTGATACTTCCAATGCTTTATTTTGGACCCTTAATTTGTCAATTTCAAACTGAATTAAACTTTTTATACCCAAATTTGAGCCAGGACACTGGGATTCTCTGAGAAGACAGACACTAATCAAGAATAAAATGTAGCCACGACCCCCAAACAACTTTTTGTTCAGGAATGAAAGAAAATAACTGCGTCAAAATTTTACATCTAACAATGTATTGATGACCACAGTTATTAGCTTTATTAGTTATTATCATTACAGAAATACTTTGATTGAAGAACTTTCATATACTGGTGGATAACACTGCAAAAACTAAAATTTAAGCAAGTGCTTATTTACTGTTTTTAGGACAAAATGGTCTTTTATTATTCATATTCAACCGCTAATTCCAGAGACATGTCTTTTTTCAAATTATGACAAAAATAATGTCTGAATTACTTGGAATGGGTAAAAATAATCAGCCAATTGGATAAGAAAACTTCCTTGAAGTTGAAATAATTGAAGCAATTCCAACAATATTTTGTCTTGAAATAACTTTAAATGAGACATTCTTCTGGACTGATCGGGTAAATATGGCCCATCTCAAGACTAAAAAGACATTTTTACTCCAAATAAGACAAAAACTTCTTGCTTAGATTTCAGTTTTTTTGCAGTGAAGTCATTACATGTTAGTCTAATGAATTTTTTAAGCACCGTATTTGTGCCTTGTTCTTTGTGAACAAAGTTTTAATGTGATTTAAGAGTCAATAAAAAGAAGCTAGTACTGCAAGCCATCATTTTGTCTTTTTAAGATGAAAGTTTGTCCAAGTTATCGATGTCATTCAAAATCTCTTGGTTGGTTCAGCTGTTGATCCCTTTAAAAACTTCCCTTTGTGATAGTGTTCATAAACTTTTTTCCATGATAAAAACTTTGCTAAGAAATAAAAACATGAGCTTGAACTTTTTGGACTGTTTCTTACTTCAATGCCTCAGAGGATTCTTGAAAGCCAAACAAATGTCAGAGGATGCAAACAGCAAAGGTCTTCTCTCCTCTGACACTGGCAGATAAATTATCACACTCTTCCAGGTGACCACAGCTCACCTCCAGCACCCTGAGCTCGCTCTATTTTTAGCTCTGACTGTGCATCATACACCGCTGATGATCTCATGGAAACATCACGCTCAGATAACGCAAATGAAGCGAGGAGTTTGAGTTCTGACAAACACAACAGGAGTCTAAGTTCCTCCACAGGTGGACGGCAATTTAGAGTCTTTCTGAGGAGGAGAAATGAAGGTTACTCACTCTAAAAATATTTCCTTTCAGGGCTGAAGAGTTTCCATCTGGCTTCCCTTAGTTTCATTTTACTCTGGCTGGATGTGTCACTTTTTGTTTGCCTCACAAAAAGAAAGGTGAGCTCAGGTTTGCTTATTCCAGACAGTGGAGGAGCATCCCAGGCAAACACACACACACACACACACACACACACACACACACACACACTTACACATCAGCAAACAGGACTGGACAAACACACCAGATGACATTAAGCCTGAACAGATGACCAGCAAAGTGTGGAAACAATAGACCAAATGTAGAAAACAGAAGATGAAAACTTCACAAACACATTTCTGTGACAGATGCTGAAAACAGGAATGTGCTTGTTTACATAGAGGAATAAATGTGCGGTCATATAAAGGTGAAAATGTTTCTTTTTTTCTTCTTTCTTTTTTGTCATTTCGAGGGAACTTCTCTCCTCAAAATTGTTTCGAAGCTTTCTAGAGAGCGACATTAAACATTTTGGGTCTTGATTAAATGACAAAGAAAATGTCCACAAATTTGTTTCAACTCCTCTTTTAACAGAAAAGCCCCAAACTCTGCCCACTCCACCAGATAAATGTCAGAACATTTTGTCCTTTGTTCCCAAGTCCAATTTAAAGCTTCAACTCCAGCATCATCCATCACGCTGAAGTGTCCTTGAGAAAAATACTAAATCTCTGAGAGCTCTGAAAGGATACTCACCCCTCAGTGATAACACACAGAGATAGCTTTTAGAGGAGCATGTTCAAGAAGAGAGAGAAATCTGCTGTCAGGGTTTGAACCTAAATTTAAAAATGTTTGAAAACTAAAGTGAAAACTAAAACAGCTCCAGGAGACAACTCCACTTCTAGTTGTTAAGTTGTCTGAATAAACTGCACCTATGGCAAGCTCAACTCTACAGGATGAACTACAGAAACTTATTTAATGCAAGATGATAAAACATAAACTTTTAAATGAAGATAAAGAGATTTAATTATACATTAAACAGTGCTCAGATGACTTAAAATGCAATATATATTGTAGGATTACTCATGTCTCACTCAGGCAAACTTTAGCATGATATTAGAGATAGGTTTAGCCACTGTGTTAACACAGATTTCTCCAGATGGGAAAATATTTTATTCTGGTTTTGAGGTGAGGCAGATAAAAATATTCTGACTTTAATCTAAGAACTATGTGAAGAAAAAAAATATTGCAACACCAAAATTTAAGTCAGATGTTGCGCCACATCATGTATTGATCAAGCGGCAACCTCCGGTCTGAAAAAATGAGACAACACTGAAGTGCTAAAAAGCTGCTGTTCCTCGAGTGACCACTTGAGGCTGGCTCTGGAAGTACCGGAAGTACCGGAAGTCACGTAACATAAACGCAAAAAAGGCCGTTTTCAGAGCTGAAATTAGCATATTTAAAGCCTGGTACAAACTCTGTCTCCCGTCTGTATCCCTTATTTCGCTAACGGCACACACTGTGAGGGGGGTGAATTTTTTCCCAACTCGGCCGTTTGGAAGATATTACGATCGAGAGTTTGCCCAATCAGAGCCACAGCTCAAATCACGTGGCTGACGGGCGCCCTATAGCTGTGAGTTTGGGCACTTGTCACTCGTCCCAATTCCAATACAGCCGCGCACGCCGTTTCGCTTCAAAACAGAGCTACAGTAACAGATGGGTGGTGGAGACTACGTCCATGTTTTATACAGTCTATGGTATTAATGCAGCATTATGTAGTAATCTGTCACATTTTGTACTAAAATTCTTGAACACAATATATGATTAACTTTCCTGCAATATGTTGAAAGTTCTTGGACATTGCATTGTTGTTGCGGATGTGATATTCTAGATATTGAAACATAGTGTTAAATAAGTGAGGATCACTGAGGTTGTCTTCCTGTCTGTCGGCCTCATTCAACCCCCTGACCTCTCTCTCTTCTCTCCTTGCTCTCCCGTGATGTTTAACACTCATATTTATGAATCTGGAGTAACATGAGAGATGGTGTCGGTGATGAAGTTTCAGCCGGGATTAGAGATTTCCTCTGAACTGTGACTTTTCAAACTGGGTCAATGGGTTTGGCTCTGCAGGGATTTGTAATTACAACGCCTTGGCTGAGCTCGCCGGATTTTCTTTGTGCCTGTGAATTGGTGCTCGACAGTGTTTTCTTCTGATTATCTGATTTTGAAGGGCTTTGATTGTTTGTATGCAAATATTTTGAGAAGGTCTGCTTCTCTGTCTTTGCTTGCTTTGGCTCTGCAGGACATGGTGCTCACTGTTTGTCTATATTTCATGGCAGAGCTTGGAAAACTTCAGTCCGTTTCCAAATGTCAAATTTAATCAACTTAAGGAAAGCCACAAAGCTCTGAGTTTTTTATAATTCATAAGTGATCCCAAAAATGATCCATTTACAGGAAATGGAATTGAGTTCAATCAATTTGGAGAATCAGTGTGGTCATGTGTGCTGTAGGTAAACTTATTTTTAGGATTAGTTATAGCACTCATCCATGACATTCTCTGTTATTTTCATATACAATGGCACATTTCAGAAGGTAAAACATCACAACATTAGGACATCCTGTACTGCATTTGTAGTGTGCAACAAACTTTTTTATGCACGAGATACTTGAAGCACCAGAACACATAGAGAGACATTTTCCTTATTATATTTTGTGTTTCCTTTTCTCTCGTCTTCTAGGTCTGGTTTTAGGTCCAAGCCCAGTATGTTTCTGTTTTTTTCCAAAAACCAAATTTCTTTTTAAATGTCAAGAAAATACTGATAGACTTTCCATCGGTGTAATATAATCACTGTTTTAAAACTTTTGATCTATTAATATTTGGTCCAATGTTTTTGTAAGTATTTACTTTTGCTATTATGCTACTAATTGATACTTCATTTTAAAGTGTGTTTTCTATTCTAGATAGACAGTGATTAATAAGACAACAAACAGTGATTTTAACTCATATTTTGACCCAATTTGCCCCCATGCAAGTCAGTGGGGAATACGGCCTGATTCAGAGTTTGTAATTTTTTAATCTTTTTGTCTCTGTTTCCTTCATTACTCCCTTAAAGTATTTTTTCTCTTCTTTCTTTATTCTTTTTGAATGATTTAATAGAGTAATTTTTCACAAGAGAGGATTTTTATATCAGCTCTTGGGCTTCTCTTCTCTCCTGTACAATTATATACCTTGTATCTCTGTGTGTATGTTTCTTATTTGTTATTGCACACACTAATAAATAACAACAATAATATTAATGATTACTGGGTATTTCTCCAAATAGTTCCTCCCTGATAAATATCTATCACACTAAATATCTATGATTTTAGATCCAATTGCTTTTGATGGGATACCTATAACAACCAATGAGAGGAGCAGACATGCAAGTGTCATAAACTGGATGTGACAGATGACTTTTTACAAAATCAAAACTGTCCTTGGAGCAAAATGGAAATCTGAAAAAGATTACAAGCTTGTGCATGATTTACCCAAATTATTTTCTTATATTTTGTTGCTGAATCACGTCTATTGACCTGCAGTCTTCATTTAGTAGGTGAGATCCATTGTTTGATTGTTATATGGTCTGAACTGTCTTTATGTGTGTGATCTCCCATTACTTTAAAAATTGGTTCAGCGCTGACAATCATCTTGTGTGTGTCTGGCCTTCACTTTCTGATAAAGGTCATGGACTCCTACAGAGGTAAACAGCTGGTCAGCGGGAAAGGAGGTGATAGAGGAGTGTCAGGATGAGCAACGTAGGGGGTCAAAAGGAAGAGGTTATTTCATACCACAACACACATAAACACTCAGACACACACACTCACCATGCACAAACTGCTCCTGCACCGTTTCACTGCCCAATGAATCTTTCATGAGCATTCTTTATGTGTTTCAGTCCTCTAACATCCAGCTGCATGGAGAACTCTGAACCTCAGGAAATGATGAAAATGAATGTGGGTGAGCAGCTTTTATAATAACAATAATGCACTTGGACACTTCAGGTCAAGGACTTAACGCAGCCTTGCTACCACATTTTGGCTCAGCAGGGATCCTGTGAAGCTGTAAAGCTTTGACTTTAGGTTATTTATCTCTTGATCCAAGGCTTTGGAACGTGATGTCAAGTGTGTGATGCTTTGGAAAATAAATATTGTTCTCAACTCTGCCTCTTTTCCTGAAAATAACACTTTGTTTTTAACCATATACTCTATTTTTTAAAGAACTCTCTAAACTCTATCATCAATCTTTCTCATTTTTTAGGAAAACAACAAGGAGATTCATATAATGATCAGAAATAGGTCCTATGTATGTAAAATAGCTTTGGCAAAATAATTCACTTCACAGACTCCCAGTCATTAATCACCTCCATGGCTGTGAAACTCTCCTTAAAGAACCACCCAAGCTGCTGGCCCTCGAGACGAGCTGGCGCTCACAGAGCCACGTTCAGGCTCTGCAACAGTTCAACCAGGACAGCTCAGCCGAGAGGACCAGCACGACAGATACAGCGTCAGAAAGACAGCGAACTGGTTACGATTCCAGTCCACTGAGTCCCTGCTTCCTTTAGGGACCATTAATGAGTCACAATCCTCGCCTGGGTCTCTAAAGTCCCATCAGGGTTTTGTTTCTGGAGCTGTATGCTTGCTCTTCAGGTCTGCGGTGACCGTTTTTGAGCTGTGGTCTTTTGAGATGAGACTGAGGAGTCACCGTGGGTCACAAGCAGGACTCGTGGGACTCGATGTAGGTGTGCAGAGACTTCTTCTCCTGCTCCACGTTGTTCCCGTTGTGAAGGACAGAATACCTGAGAGACAACAGAGGGAGAAGTGGAAGGGAAAGGTTATTAGTTTGAGTTATTCATCAAGAAAATGACAAATATTCTCACTTTAAACTGGACTGTTGGTGCAAAAACAGCCATAAAGTCATCGTCCATTCTTTTGTATGCAGAAAGGAGAGGAACAAAACATTGATGAAGGATGTAAGCTGACAAGATCTTGTGTTTTTCTTTTGTTACTGTTTCTGCATCTGTGATTCACAAAATCAGCAACATCAGTCAGACTTGTTACAAGTTATTGAGACTGATAAAGGAAATGTTTACCTCCATAATAAATCTATCAAAGGTCTGATCTCCCTGTTAGACTTCAATGCAATCACACTTTCACTTGCAACCAGCTAAGTCATTCCCCTCTGGATGCTGAAAAGAATGAAAAGTCAGGACACTTCCATAAAAGCATCAAATTTAAGACCAAGACGCCAAAATTTACTGTCAATACAGCAGCAGCATGCACAGACACAAGCAGCACATTCTCATCACTGAAGAGGACTCAAAATTATGTGTGTTTTTGAGGAAACCTTAACATGTTTAGCACACTTTAGCCCCTTTTGTCACCCAAGACAGCAGTTTATCAAATTTAACCAGCCCAGAAGGCAGATGGGTGTGTTTTGCCAACAATGAGGGCACTTAGGAAGCTTTTTGGCTCCCAAGTGGACACTTTACTCATTTTGGCTCCCATAAGCAGCTCTAGTGTGTCTTCTGGTTTCCAAGAGGGCACTTTTGCATGGTTTTTCAACAATTGCCACCCCTTCTGTGTACACCACTGCCAAACAGGCATATCGACGATATACCATAGATTGTCCAAACATAGACATAGTCTGTTTATAGCCCCAAAATAGGTTGTGATGTATCAAAACTTTCAACCAGGATCAGCCAACAAAATAAAGAGATTTTTTTAGCCCCTTGGAAAACAGTGACAACACACCTGTCTATCAGTTAAACTCTAATTATAAGATGAGATAAGATCTAATGGCCCCAGTGGGAAATTAGGTGGCTGCAACAACACTGACATGTGAGAAAGTAAGATAAACAGTAGAAAAAAGGAAGAATACAGCAAAATAAATGAAATTAAAGTTATATACAACTGTATAAATGGTTAAGCGTAATATAGGGCTGCCTCAAGTGGACACCAGGGACTTTATTCATGTCCACACTGGCTCCTTTTTCCAGTAATATCAACCAACCTGTGTACCAGGAAGAGAAAATAGAACAAACTGATATAAAGTGAATCTTTCTCCTTTGTGCTGCTGATTATTCTTTCCTGGTTGGTGCATTGTAACATCCAGTCACTGTACTTGAACATAAGACCTTTACTTCAACCTGAGCTTTTACTCAATCATGTCTGAGTGGGTTTTTAGTCAGTCAATAGTACAAAAGATCCATCTGCATGTTAAAAAGCCTGTTACTGTCCAAACCACAGCTCCAGCAGATATTTACCAGTCTGAGAGGAAGAGTAGCAGAAGCATATGCTCTAAGTTTACCCTCATTAAAACAAGAACAAGAATTATCTTTATACCCTCCTCTGGTGTTGTTACTGTCAAAGTCAAACTCATTTTTTTTCAAAGGGGTAATATCATTAGTTTAACTGCAATAGTCCTGATGGAAAGTGAGTCATTTCTCAGCATGGTTTAATTCCTGCTTACTGGAGAGGTGATCAGACAGTCTGGGTTACAGGAGGGTGACGGAGTAACGTTGTCAAGGCTCACTGCAGGTTGACTTTATCATGAGTTATTGCAGGAACTGTAGCAGGAGTGATAAGAAACAACAGATAGAGGATGTTAAGGTGGTGAATCCACAGTCACTACAAGGTCAGGTGAGAATAAGGAGACTTTGGTCTTGACTTCTAACTCCAAAACTGAACAGTAGACCTATGTGGATGTAACAAAACAACAGGTCAAAGTTCAGGCAACATTGAAAGAGCAAAGTCCAGCCCATAATCTGAGTATTAAAATGTCATACTATAATATGATCAGGACAGCTTTCAGCATAATAAAGCAATCTGAGCTGAACGATATGTGGGAGGAAAAGTTAAGTGATTAGAAATCAGAGCCGACTCATACATCATCATCCCCAATTATGTTTTGATGAAAACCAATCAGAGCTGCATTGTTCAGTGCTGAATGGACTGTGGAATAAATTGGTCTCTAAGGAAGACTTATGGGTAGGTAGGACGCAACAATGTGCAGGATTTCACAACAGGATGCAAGACTTGATTTAGCTTGGGCAAGAAAAGCCTGTTTTTTAAAATAAACTTGAATATCTTTGATCTGATCTGGTGTGTTTGACTTCGCTCCATGTGTGACACCAACAGGGCAGTTAATAATCTTTATCCTTATCTGAGCTATAATATTTTTTATCACTTTTTTTTGTTTGGTTCTCAGCACAAATCCTTCCCACAAATTTTCCAGATAGGAATATTTTAGTTGGAGAATTCACCTGAAAGCCCAATCAAATTGAAAAAATAATGCAGAAACTGTGGCATCAATTTCATATTCATCTTACCAACTTCAGGAGTATTGGTCATCAAAATATAGAAGGCAAACAAATGCTTTGTTTTGATCAATTTATAAATTTATCAATTTATCAATTTATTTTAAATCCACATGTTGCACAGATACGTTTGTCTTGAGTATCATTTGAAGTTATGGTATCACCATAGACCTTGATTCATTAGAATAGTTGTATGGTAACATTCATATATCATCAAATCCTTGACAACAGGTGCAGGAGCCACAGCATTCCAAGTTTATTTCTTGTATTTCAGGGTCTTGGAGTGTTCAAGATCGAAAATTTTTTATTGTCAATTTTTTGAATTTACATAGACATACAGAAAAATCAAAACAATGTTCTTCTCTTCCGACAGCATCGATACAAACTATAGTGTTGATGCAACAAAAATGAAAGTAATTATTTTGTAGAATTTTTCAATATGAAAATGTAAACAAAAATTAAGAATAAAAGAACGACCTATGTACAGGTAGTGCAGTATTGTGACAGTTTGAGATGTAAAATGTTCAAGGACTAAATTTTTTTATACAGTAAATGATATGAAGTTGTTGTTAT
This sequence comes from Thalassoma bifasciatum, assembly GCA_008086565.1. Classification (NCBI taxonomy): domain Eukaryota; kingdom Metazoa; phylum Chordata; class Actinopteri; order Labriformes; family Labridae; genus Thalassoma; species Thalassoma bifasciatum. The sequence continues at coordinate 215,640 of RPOG01000600.1, read as the reverse complement.
TATTTGTGGTGCTAATTTTTTTATGGTTTTTTTTGGGGTGTATAGCTTATTTTTTGGGTACACATTGATTGGTGAATGGTAGGTTGTATGGATAGGGGCAGAGATATTTACTAATTTTCCTTTTTGAAGTCAACTGTTACCTTTATTTTTTGTGTAGAAAGTGAGTTTTTCTTCGGTTGACTGCTGTTTTCTTTAGGTCATGTTAAATATCATTTTCACATTGCAACCAGTTTGTCATCAGTTAATCATTTGCATCAATACTAAAGTAGAACACATTATTACTTTTTGTGAATCTAAGTGATCTTTTCATTTTTTTTTGGTCATTCAAAACACTCAAGCCCAACTTCAGCCTCTCAGCGACTTGTCTGGTCTTTGTTATATTGGAATTCTGCATTAATCGAAACAGTCAGGCAACGTCAAACCCGACAAAGCATGAAAACACACAAGTAAGATGAACGGCCTTTTAACCTGGGAACTGGGATCATCTAACGAGAACATGAATGCAGAAGTGTGCATGAAAAGATACAGTTGGTTTGTTTTTCAGTTCTCAACTTTTGCAGATAGTTCGTGAAATCTATAATCCCAACACTATTGACCATTCAGCACTGCATGACTTCACTGATGTAATGAAGACTGTTTGATACTCCCATAACTGAGAAACATTCGACTAATGTGAAGTTTCACTCACAATCTCATTCTATTGGGCTCTTTCGTTTTTATGTTTGGCATCAAGTCTCATGGGTTACGGAAAGCAGCTCCTGGAGTGAAGTCATTAAAGTGGGGAACACTCTCCATCATTGATTACATTCTGCACTTTCATCCAAACTGGCCATGAGATGTGTTTTGACTCTTATTAGTCCAAATGGTGAACATAGAGGCTTCATAGTCATATTAAATCAGCAGTTTGATCGTCTCAGCCTCTGAAAGTACAAACAAGTATTCCCAAATGATAAACTAAAAACTTCATGAGCTAACTCAACCATTTAAATATCTTTAGAGGATCTGAAAGAGTTACGGTCATGTAGCTGGAAATGTGCATGACCTGACAGGAATGCAATAATACACACACACGATCAAAAACAATTATATATACCCAACCAACTTAATTACAGGTTCGGTTTCGGTGTGAAGATAAAAACGCAGCTCTCTGGAGACAAAAACGTGCATTATGATTATCTATGATAAGACTTAAACCAAGCAAAACACAATAATTACCCGTTTTCTGCCATGTGTCAAACTAATATGTTCAAGAAAGCAATTTTTATTTGCTGAAGGAGCATTTAGCAGCACAAAATACGAGCATGACGCACACAGACTCATAGCTTCATGTCTGATATGTCACTGTAATTGCTTCTGGCAAATAGCGTTACAGAAACAAATTTAAATGTGACATTAGGGCACAACAGCAGTCAACACAGCTCTCCTCAAACAGCGAATCTGTGAAAATGAAGCATCAGAGAAACTCATCTGGTGGCCATAATGAGCCTCAGCTGTATACAGACTGAAGGCTTTGCTGCATTTCAATGGGAATAATCAAAGTCTCTGGTGCACATGCAGGAATTCACGTATGCATTCATGTGCATTTCATTTGTGTGTGCACAAAGGTGTGTTAGTGTGTGTGTGTGTGTGTGTGTGTGTGGGCACAACAGAGGTCTCTGCGGTCAAAAACCATTACGCGCTGTTTACACAAACACCCCGACCAAAGACACTTCCTGCTGCCAAACTGGCCGTGAAATTTACCGTCCCGACAGCCGAGAACATTAAGAGCTTCTCAAAAGGAAACAAGCAGCAGATTCTCGGTGGAGCGGAGCCCAAAATTGCTGCCATATTGTGGCGTGTAAACCCTCAGCAGGTCTCTTTTAAGGGTGTGATGATACACCCGCTTACGCTCTCTGGTGGAAACAAAGGCAAGCTGAGGGAAGTTATTCATGCCTTTCATGTCATGTACATCTCTACCCAGTACAAGCTAATTAATTGACTACATGCTGTGACTTATGGGCTCTGCAGCTGGGTGACTGTGGGCTTTGCTGCATTAATCTCAGAGGATTAAAAAAAGCGATCCTTTCATGCCTGGATGATAACACATCCCTGAAATTAATCCAAATGATGCTCAAAAATGATGCAGCAATCTGTGATGTAATGACACAACAAACTGTATTTTTAGGAAGGAGGCTGTTAAAAGAATATGGAGAAAATTTAGGCCCCCTTTTAAAATCCATAAATCCCATCTCTAGTAGAGAGCCGCGTCAGTTGTGCAAGCTTATCGTGGCCAAGTTGGGCTTCTAGGTCTGGTGATGAGTGTTCTTATGAACGAGCCTTTAAATGGTATCAATGGGATAAATCAGGAGAGATTACACAGTAGCTGTAAAGTCGGGGAAAGGGTTAAAAAACATGAGACTCCCAAAGAAATTGGAAGTGTTGGTTGGTGTGGACACTTACGAGTGAGAAATGAATACTGAAGATCAAGGCCCAATTCCAATTCCTTTCTTAACCCTCAATCTTAACCCTCAAGCTCAACCCTCAATCTTAGTGGCCCTCAAAACCAAGTGTTAAGGGCTATCTTGTGACTCAGAAATGGGACACCCCTTAAATGCAAGTGAAATTGTTGTGGACTGTCTGTCAGTTATTCCTTCGGTTAGCGTGATTAAAAAATATCTGTATAAATAACACAACCACGGACATATTCAGCTGTCACAGCATACCATAGTTTATTGAAAGGTAAACACCAGCTATAACTATCGTTACATAACTCTGCGGCTACAGGAGACGACATTAGCCCGGTCATTTTATACCATCATCGGCACAAGCATGTTATATAGGCTGTTATCTTGATAAAACAATTACATTACCACGGAGAAAAATGACCATTTTGTAACGTTTACTAACTTTAACGCAAGCAACATGGCTTGTCCGCACCGGACGCTATTGACAAAAGATCGTAAAATAAAAATACATGTTCTGCAACAACGAGGTAAATAATCCATAAAATGGGTCTAAACTAAGATAATAAAATGGTTTTCGTAATATTTATATCTCCATTAACAAAGAAAATACTATATTTGTAGCTCGCCTTCTCTGCCGCTTTGGACGCCATGTTTATTTACAGACAATACGCAATGCATTCTGGATGTCCCTTAATCCCAAGGGTGGTGTCGGAAAATCTCAATATTGAGGGAGATACAGCCCTCAGTCTTGCCCCTCAACCTCAACTTTCTGAGAATCGGGACAGCACTTACACTTCGCGGGAACGCGCATTTTGAGATTGAGGGTTAAGATTGAGGGTTAAGACAGGAATTGGAATTCACCCCAACTCTAACAAAGGCACTACAATTAAGAGTAGGAAAGAAACAGTCCTGTCTTTTTTTTTTTTTTTCGAATTTTCCTCTGTAAGGAAAGTTAGAAAACAACACAGTACTTTTAGAGTTACATAATATTAATTCCCCACGAAACAGTCAACAGTGAAGCCATAAAAACAGAAAAAATTAGGTATTTTAAGGAAATAAAATATGCAAAACATGCATCATTAGGGTCACCCATACATGTCCAGGTAAAGACGATAGAACTGAAATTAAATAATGACAAAACTATATGCAGTTACTAGTGTGTTGTCTTAAATACACACCTGCATCTATATTATATTCCTTTGAATTCAACCAGGTGGCAGTTTAGGATCTTATGATTTCCCTCTCAACCATGGGATGTTGACAGAAATGTCACATTGAAGTGTAAACTCTGACGGTGTTCCTTCAAAGTATTTGGATCAAATGAATGTTTGGAGTGATACATGTGGTCATGTTCACTCATGTGTTTATGTGTGGTGTTGTTTGTACACAGCAGAGCCACCAGCCCAACTGGCAGAGCAGGAGACAGGATGGAGGTTTGAGAACTGATACCAAAAGAACAGAGAGACAAACGGTGTGGATTACCTGCAGACTAAACACTTCTGCATGTTTTGGGCACCAATGTGGCAAACATTCATCTCTACAAAGTGCTGCTCTGCTGGGTTTCACATCTGTGAATGTTCTGAAGTGTTTCTGTGAAGGAGTGAGACCAGAATGAGAGCATTTCCTCGTGGACAGGAATACAGAGCATGTCAAAGTAACACTGACTTATGACGATATGAAGCAGAAGTTCCTCAATGAATAATCTAATAAGAGTAGCTGATAAGAAGTTAAGATTCAGTTTCCTGCCTCGTAACAAAGTCAACACTGAGTCACTCTCATTGTTGCTCAGTGTTTCAGTCTGCGCCTGCTGATAACACAACAATGAAGTTAAAACGAACTGTGAGGTTGATGTGAATTGGTCTGACCATGTACCACGCCACCGCATTAACCTGAGAGTTAACCTCTGCAAATGAACACTGCTCTGATAACGCAGAAGTTGTCGTTGCTTTAGCACATGAAGGAGATTTTCACCCGAAGTTCTTACAAAAAGCTTTTCAGAGGTTAATTTATAGGTTAATATCGAGGACGGAAGAAAAAGAAAGAAAACAGCCTTCATATTTTCAAGCATATAGGCCTTGTTTTGACTATGGCCACTCTGAAAACTATGATTTGTACAGAAAAGAAACTTGATGAAAGCAACAAATCTGCAATCTTTCAAACAAAAGTTCCTCTCATTTATCAAAACTTTTTTTAACCTTTAACAACACAAATATTCCAATTAAATTTTTCATTTATTATCATAAATAATATATTCCGTTTTCCCACATTTTTCCTCCATGCCCTTCTCTGTCACCAGTACCCCTGTATCTTTGTCTGTCTCCTCTTCTCAGACTCTTCAACAGCTCGTCCTCACAAGCAGGAAGAATTTTCAAAAATGTCTTTCACGTCTCGTTGTTTTGAGCCTAATTAAAAAAAAAAACAAACAAAACAAACAACATGCATGTTTGCAAGAGAAGCATAGCTCAAGGAAGCTTTCCTTACAGAGCAAAAAACATCCATTAATCTGTTTCTGTTTACACTACTATAACCTTGGAGGTAGATTTGTTTGCAGGAAGATCTGAAAGTTTGCATAGGTAAGCAAAAGCATCTCAGGCTTTTACTGAACGACAAATTACAGTTGCTTTGTGTCGTCACCCCAATTACTGTGACACCGAGCAATGTTTTCTGTTCCAGGAAGGCTGAGGGAGAGGGGAGAGGGCGGATGAAGGAGAAGGAGATAGAAAATAAATTAAAAAGAGGAAATAAACCTCAATGTTTGGAGGAAAGTTTAGAAAAGTCCTGGCTCCTTTTTTACTGGTTTAAAAACTTCCTACAGGTTTTACATCAAAGATGAAATGACCACATAAGTCGAGAATCAAACACACTGGCATCAAGAAATCATTCAGGGTTGACTGACACCACATCCACTGAAGGAATCAGAGAGTCACCCTTTCCTGGGATTAAATCTGCAGGTCTGTTTTCTCCCCTCGCTCAATGAAGCCTGCCTGAAAACACGTCAGAAATCATTAAAGAGAGCCGCGAGATTTCAGCTGGGGCCAAAGAAACTCAATCTGCACCAAACAAACAGAAAGAGAAGCGAGATGCTGAGGGAACACGGCTGCACTGATCCCACCAATGAGCTCCATGAATGTTTCGAATAAATTCAGGTTTTTTCATTTTGTCTGCTGTGAACAACATTTAAGAAGTTTCTTATCACTTCCTTTCATTCTTAGTTTGCTTTATGAAGAGTGAGATTTTTATTAACCCACTGTGGAAAAGGAAATAACCCATAAAATAATTAATAAATGACTAGCAGGCACGGCTGCCAAACAAAAACCATAAAATAAAAGTAAAATACTCTAATTCAAATTACATGCTAATACATCATATTTATAGGAATTTTCATTGAGAATCTAGTGAAAAAAGGAAAAAAATTGACAGATTTTTCCCTGAATTATTATGATCAAACACTTTCAGTAAAGTAAGAATAAAGGTTAAATGAATTCATCAAATAACTGTGAGTTTGCAAATCACAAAAGCGTTCTGACTCCCTAGAAAGCTGTAGCTTTGCTAGACAGCTGGGAGGGGCTAAAGCGTGCAGGAAACCAGGAAATAAAGTAATGGAGGACAAAGTGACCAGTGATACACGAGAAAAAAGCATTCAAAATAGTTACAGTTTTCTACCTTAAAGCATCAATACAATAAAATATTGTTTTAAACCATAATTATTCAGGGTTTTCATGTATTTAAAAAAATCAGGATTTTACTAATGAAACTGTCTCAATCATTTACAGTATTTTGTTGGTGTAGACATAACATTCATCTTCAATTAACAGTAAAAAACATAAGAGTATTAGTACATACATAAACATGTATTTACTGAGCTATATATGTAGTAATAGAAAACTAATTATCTTTTTCATAAATTTGACTGTAATTTGATGGAGCAGAAAAGGTTGTGTATTATTAAACATCAATTTGTCTTTAAAAAAGTTAAGTAAACATAGTTTGTCATTACTGTCATAACACTCATAAAACAACCAGGCTGTTCATTTACAGATAATGCCTGTAATTCACAGTTTTGTATTTTACTTTTAAAAAAACAGAAAAAAATACTGTAATAATGTAGGGTGATTTTCCATGAAATTATTATTTTTTACAGTGTACATTCATATGTACAATAACTGAAGATATGGGTCAGCCAATGATCAGAGCTCATTCTAGGATGATTTCTCAGGTTGTATCATGACGGAGGCAGGCTCAGGTGTTGAAAAATGAAGCTAACATGGAGGTGAAAATGACTGCAGTTCCCTGGGGATTCACTCACAAACAGAGTTCAGCTCTGGAGTCCACAGAAAATCGAGGGAGGATGGAAAATTATCTGTGATTGAGGACTAGAGTTTTGAGTGATTCAACAACTTCACGTGTCCTAACTGGAGGTCGCTGCTTTGTTTACGTCCATCAGCTGTGCACCCATTAAGGTATGTTTTTATGTTGGCTGGATTGGAGAAAAGTGAACTCAAATCAAACTCAATCAAACTGTGACTCTGCAACTGAAAAGATGAAAAGAGCAAAGATGAAAAAGATGCTGAAGTTGGGTCGGCTCTCTCAGGACACATCGTCCAACTAACTGAATATTAAATGTTTCTCCTGGAAACAAAGACAGGTGTGATTCTGACGCACTATTGAGAGGACAACTCCTCTGAGTCCGAGTTTAACGTCCCAACTCCAGCTGCTCCTCTCCTCCTCATACAAAGCAGCACAGATTTCAGCGGCTCTCTCTTCAAAGTCTCTCGTTTGGATCTGATGACAGCGGCTCCCCCGCTGCGCCGTGTGGGATTAGACCACAGAGCCCAGCTCGCTTTGCAAAGAGTCGCTCTCTGCAAACAAAAACTTCCTTCCCTTTTCTGTCACTGTGATGCTATCTGTAATACGCAGCTTAGTTTCACTGATGGAGAAAGAGGGAGGCAGGGTGTGGATCATAAGCATATAAGGCTTCTCTGGGTTCATACCAGGCCACTGCTTCAGAGCACAGAGGTATCAAGATGGACACCTGATATCACTCTGTTATTTCATGTGTTCTTTTTCCCTTTCCTCCTTTTTGATAAGAGTTTAAGCTTTTGGGCTCTGGAGCTAAATCTGATGCAGCAAAGGTGATGGACCTGAGCTGTCTTGGTGAGAAAACAGTTTTATCTGAAATGGTCCTTTGACAGATAACAGGGACGATACTCTATAATCATGATTGGCAAAGCAGCAAGACATTTCTGTATTTGAGGATTGTGTGTGCTTTCTTCTCATCTTTGCTCTTTAGAGCAAAAAACTATATCTCTGTTCCTCCATCGGCTCAGCTCATCTGGTGGTCAGAAAAAAGCCTATATCTTATATTAATCAAAGGCTTTCAATGCGTCTATAATCATTCTTCTATGGGACAATGCCATTTCGAAAATTAATAGAAAAATGGGCAAATCAAAAATGTATCTACTTCTTCATGAAAGTTAATCTGGTGAGGTTGTGATCATAATGCCAGACATACAATATGGTATATAAATACACTAGGCATCATATGTTATATTGGCTCGGCTCTACATGGTTTGGTTACCTTTTCCACGAGCCCGACTACAGACTCACGGTGGGCGTGGATCTTATAACACAGCTGCGCTAAAGTGCTGTGCAGAAGTGCGTGCATGCCATCTATAACGCGACACAAACATAATTTTAGACAAACATATGTGCCACTGTGGTCTTTAAAGGAAGACAAAAAAAACTTTCAAAAGAATTCATTAAAGTAATACAGCGGCTCAATGTCAGGCGTCATGACAACGGAGGTAAACAACAGCCTTGTGCTGTATGCATGCAGAGGAAAATGAAGGAGCTGCTTCCCGACATTAACTCTTCCCTGGATCCGGTGAGATTGCTTTAATTTTTGATTTTTGGGCCTGGTATATCAGAGATTTCTTGTTGATCAACCATTCTTCTTTGAACTGGTTTTCCTTTTTGGTTGGATTAATGGACTGATTGGTGCTTAAATGACGAACGACCACTTTTGATTTAATCAAAAAGACTCTTTAAACTGAACTATCTTTGCTGTTAACTTCTTTTTCATTTAAAAATGACTTTTAACTTATTTAGGAAACATCAAGGAGCATTTTAGGGCTGTATTTTGTGTTCATTCAGTCTGGTTCTGTGCCGTCGGGTTTAAATGTCATTAACAACCCGTCGCTGACTTATTCGTTTGCCTCTTGTAAGTGATTTGTACGGAGTCAGAAGCTTCAAAGACGACATTCTCTGACCAATGAGTGACCGGCAGTCCGTCGACGTCACCTTTTAGTATCGGCTTAGCTTGTTTGGAATCAGGGTAGAGCAGGTACTGTCGTCTAACCAGGCTAGTGGAAACGCAACACAAACTGGGATGAGCCGAGTAGAGATGGGCAAAGACGGGTCAGTGGAAAAGGGCCATAAGTTAAGTTTGAATAGGAGCCATACATTTGAACGAGATCAATCTCTAGATTCAGCTCCTTCTCACAACCAGTCATTCTGGATGGCAAAGGAAGCACTGATGTCATAAATTAACATTTCTATGTGGAATGAAATGAACCTAAAAGAAATCTGCACATATCTAGTTTATACCGGAGTGAGGAAAATTTACATTTAAATGTAAATGTATTATGTAACACATCATGAGATATTCCATCTTAAATTTTGCTGGGTCACCCTTCAGCACAGAAACTGCCTCCAAAACACTTCAATGAAAAGAGCAGAGCAAAGGAAAAGTAATCTGTAAATGGTAGAAGACAATATGTATGGAAATCGTGAAGCATCTTCAGATCAAACAAATTTAGATTTTATTTTTCTCTTTGCTTTAGAAAACAATCTGAAGAACTTCTTTATGTGGAGTGTGCACTCTGTGACCTGTGCTGCTGAGGTCCAAAACACTGAACTCACTGCTATGTTCGAGACAGAATTCAGCCTTGACACAGGTGTGTGTGTGTTTGTACACTGTTCTTCATGACAGCATTCAAACACACACCTTTCAAAGCATTGGTCTCACAGTTGAATCATGAAGTCATGAGTTTCTTACTCAAACTATAGGCTTCACGTAAATTGCTTCAGTCCAAGTGTAACAGGCCATTATGTGTTTGTGTGTTTGTGCATCTTTCTGTTAGTGAATTCCAGCTTTGATTATTTCTGGATGACTAACCTCTGATATGCACCCTTCCTCTGTTAATAGCTTCGTCTGTAAAGAGGAACAATCACCACTAAGTGTCTACTCATGTTTGTGTTTCTACCCCCATGTTTGTAGTGTACATTTAGGATCTACATTTTTTTTTCAAGGTTTACAAAAGCATCAAACATTTTCTTAGGTCCTTTCTGCTCCCTGAGATAGAAATCAAGATATTTTCAGAAGGAAACACTCCGTTTGCTCGCAAGTAAACGTCAGGCAGCTCACATAGGCTTCAGTGGAGGTATGCAAACCACTGGCATATGCAATTCAACGCAGAAATATGAAACACGACATCAACAAGGGGAACGTTAGTGTGTTAATGGTGCGTGGAAAAGATGATTTCTGGCATCCAGATTTTATAAAACAGCTCATTTTTCACACTCCAAAAAATATAATAATATGAAGACTTTAAAGATGTTTGTCAAACTTTATAACAACTGATGATAATCAACTTAAAATCCATAGCTTCACATACCCTGAGCCTTGTTAATGTGACATGACAACTGGTCTAAAATGCCTCCAACAGAGGGCACTAACATGGCCACGACCTTCTCCGTCCAATTAAAATAGTCTTTCTGAAATAAAATCATTTGATCTCCGCATGGCTGCCTGTAACATTCATTATACTGCATCTTGAAGGGTAACCAGTTTATCAGCTGTCTCATTAATGAGCTCCTCGTCCCCCACCCACAGACGTTTTTCTGTCTTTGTCGAGTGGGAGAACATTCACACCCACAGAGAAGATTGCACAGGGTGTATTCACATGGCCAGAGGCATCAGCAGGACTCCAGCGAGCGCGCAGAGCTGACTGGGTCAGAGTTCAAGCTGAGCCAACAGCTCCCTCCAAGGCAATATGCTTATAGAATCAGTGGACTGTGGCAGGTTTTCTGTCTCATATGCATTTATCATTCAAGCAGGCCTCATTTACAGTGACAGTGGTTAGATATAACGCGTGCCTGTGTGTTATAATGTCATAACTCTGCACTTTACTTGTTACACTGCTCTTAAAATCCTGGTTCAGATACTTATAAAATATTACTAGTATATGGCCATTTTTGTTGTGAATTATTCTGGCCTCTGTAGTTAAGCCTACATCTAATGTATTTGTGCAAATGCAAAAAAAGACATAACCATGACCCACTTAATTACCATCATTGCCCGTCAGCACGAATACACTGCAGAAAAGGGAGTCTGACTATAAGATGAAATACTAAATTTGATGGAAAAATATCTTAAAACTAGTGAAATTATCCGTCCATGCAGCAAGATAATTTCACTTGACAAGACATCTTGAAATAAGACTGATAAATCTAAAAAACAAGATAAGTATACTCAGATCTTAAAACAAGAAGAAAATGCTCATTTTTAGACTAAAATGCTTGAAAACAAACTTTGTGAAGAAGAATTTTAAGTGAAATATACTGAATATGAGCAATAGAATCTAGTTTCATGCTTCTTATATTATTAATTTTAGCAAATGGAATGAAAAATATCACTTTTTTTTAAAGTCAACACAACTAAGAATTAGAGAAGTATGATTAAGAAAATTCTTGATTTTTGAGCATGGGTTTGTAAAATTCTTAGCTGTTTGCTAAATAAACTGTGTCTTAAAATGATGATTTTTTTGTGTTATTCTTAAATCAAGCAACTTGAGGCAGAGCTAAATCTTGAAGCAAATTTTAATGTTATGAAATTACATGTGAGATAACCAAAGTAACTTGTTTTAACAGTTATCCACTCATTTTAGGATTCTTAGACTAATTAAGACAAAATCGAAACGTTCATGCTTTTTTGAGATCTAACATAGTTAAAAATGCTAAAATAAGTTAAAAAAACATAAAGACAAGATATTTTATCAATCATGTCTTAAAGTAAGAGTTTAAATCTTGGTAAGTGCAAGATTATTTGCAGTTTGGTGGTAAAAAATTACACAGGGTTCATTTAAACACCAAAGTTTGGCATGTCAGAGTCTTACAGCAACACCAACCAGCCTCAGAGGAGATGTGCTATAATAAAGCTTGTGTCCATCATCAGACTCACAGTTTGACACCCAAACACACTCAAAAGATGTAGTGAAACAGGCTTACGGGTCCAAGAAGCCGACGTTTGCAGAGGTTGTAGCAGCCATCCAGTAATAAAGCATCAAAAAAGGGTTACAGTCATGAGCAGAGGCTTCAAAGCTTGTTGGGAATGTTCAAGCTCTATCAGCAAAATGTTCTGGAAGGAGGAAGCAAACCTAATGACAACTCATCACCCTGTAAAGTCCAGGCTAGAAATTCAGAATGAAAAAAGGTCCTACTTACACATTGTAATGTCCTGAATTCAAACATGATTAAAACATGATGAACTGCCCTCATTAGAGCCAAACACATGCTAAAATACATAAACATACATAAGCTGTTGCACAGACAATCTTGTTATGCTTCCTCCATTTCACCATCACTGTAACGCTTGTCCAGGTTTTCTGAACTTTTTAAAAAGTCAGTCTTCTATTTTTCATCATGACCTCAAAATGCACCAAGAGTTCATTTGAGAGCGCCAAACTCCACAAACTTCAGTGGAATCAGAAGCCTGAGATCATGTGGTCAGACATTATCTCTCACTGTTTCTGAGAAACATTTGTCTTTCATTGAAACACCAACATTGCTGGGCTTTAATCTAATATCACACATCGATGGCTTAATGTGTTTTAAAACCGATGGCATTTGAGGTCAGCAACAGTGAAAGCTGTGATTACTAACATCTTCTCAGACTTTGAAGGGAAAAAATGATCCGCATCAAAATGTGCCATGAATGAAAGAGTTTGTTAGTGTAAGTATTAAAAACTCATCTGATTTCACTGCAAGCTTTTGTTTTGAAATGTGCCTGTAATCATCCCAATATTTAAAACCAATGTTTGTCCTTGACCAGGAACAAACTGAACCGCGATGTAGCCGCAACCTTAAAACCTGAGGAGAGTTTCATAGACGAGTGTGTCGGCATCAGAACAAAGAGTTATTCCAGTTTGACTGTAAACACTTGTTCTGACATGTTATTGTAAATCTCGCATGTTTGCCAGCGTTTTAAAACCGATGTTTGGTGATTCTCCTGCATGACTGGAGACAAAATCAACCATCAGTTCCTCTGTCAAAGTTCAGAACAAACACATGACGAGTGTTTAAATAATAAAACATGCCTGTTGGCAGCGCTGTCCCCACAGACGCGCCTGCCAGGACAGGAATCGTAATGAGTGGCACACGGACACGTACAACACACCCACAGCAGGCTCACACTCCCCAAAAGAACACACACAAACACACACAGAGGCAGCTGGTGTTTACCTCTGAATCTCACAAGCAGCAGACTCATCGAACATTTATATCCTGTCAGAGTTTTGTCCTGTTGGCCTCGCCAGGTTAGAACTCAGGCCACACATTTATCAGTGCTCTCCTCAGGCTTATCGACCCAACTTCAGCTCGGTAGGTTCCCGGTCTTCAGGAGGAAAATAGCACTGCATACAAATCAACGTTTTCTGAATATAAAAGAAGAGAAGCAGGACTGAACCTTCTGCTCTGTTATTCACAGATACCTGACATGGATTTATCATAAGTCAGCCTTTGGCAACATTTGGAGCCAGCAACCATAAAAAGACTCAATTGACAGTAAAAAAAAAAAACTTGAACAGAAACTTACTACAGACAGCTGACTGCCAAGACTACATGAACCTAGAAAGTGGAATAAAATGGGAGACAGAAAGCGAGGAATAGATTGAGAAAAAACAAAAAATGGTAAGAATAAGACAGTTTTTTGGCTATTTGCAAAAATATACTGTTGTGATTAAATTTCAATATGTGTTACTACATTAGATGGCACCAATTTTCTGGAGAGTCAAGGGCTCAGATCAGCTGACACTTACAACTATAACAGTAAGTGGATGAAGTTTGAAGAGACACAGCGAGAGTCAGGAGTTAAATGTCCCAAAAGACGGACAAGTTTTTAACAACAGGTAGTTTTGGCACACTCTTCAAGAAAAGTTATCAAAGTAGCAAAGACATCGAACAACCGTTGGAAAATAGGGCTTAAGCCTCCACACAAACAGCAGAGCAGTGTGTCTGACTGGGCAGATTCGTGTTCTTAATGTCTTCAAAACTGCAGTGCTGAGAAAACAAAAATCACTCCTGTACAGTGTGTACCTGTAGATAAATTATCCATTTGGGAGACATGGGAGGTATTTTTTGTACCAGGTTGTAACATGTTTGTTTCCGCTATGAAAACGTCTTTCTTTCATTGGTGTGTTTGTGGTTTCCATTGTGTGTTTACGGAGCCAGACACACGACTGCGGATTTTAGCACTTCTGCATTGCGTCGGATACATGTGCTTCATGCTTTTGGAAGCATCAAATATTCATGCCCCACTTCAACATAAAACTGAAGAAAATTGCAGAGACTGAGAATGACTTTGACTTACTGCAAAATGGATGCTTGGTATGGCTTATGGTATGTTTTGAGATATGAGAAAAAGAGTTTTGTCTTGTATATAGATGTGAAATACTGCTAGATAAAGAGGGCTGACTTTTATTTTAGAGAAAAAGGAAAGTAATCCAAGGTTGTTCCTCCCCCAGGGAGTTTCTCAGTCTGACAACCAGACTGGATCACTTTGTTTTAAAACCAATCTTATCAGAGAATTTCCGATTCAGATTTCATCACTGAAATGTGAAGGTTTTTCAGACCACTCGGAGACATATCGAGACAATAATTAACACCACAATCCAAACTCTACGCTCTACATAGCTCTCTATTTTCTGTTATTTCGCTCACTTCAGGTCTCTGAGTGAGCTGCATTGGCAGAAAGGAGGAGAGGTGGATGTTTTTCTGCCAAAGCAAAGCTTCCTACCTGCAGGGGAGGGAAAAATTACACTCTGTATAAAAGCATGGAGTCCCGTGAGACAGGAGGGGAACATCATCATATTTATAGGATGCTCAGACAGGAGAATATAAACAGAAGTCCTCCATCATAGTTGAGGTAATCATGAAGAAACTTCAGAGAGACTCAGTCTGTGTGTGTGTGCAGATCTGTGTGTTTGTGAGACAGGACAGCCGGGAGAAAGATTCAGCTTGTGTGCTGGAGAATGAAAGGAGAAAACAAACAGGTTCTCTTATTTCTGTCTCACATGGAGCAGCCAAGAAGAATTCAGAAAGAAAACTAGTCTTCCTAGTGTCTGCTGGTGATGCCACCCACATCTGCCTGATCGTTACACATGGCACCACCCAACGAAAAATCCAAATTATTTCGAGCTTCAGAGATGTTGCAGTTGACCTCTTTCACTCGCAGCAACTGACGCTGCTGGTGTGGTGGAGAGACGCAGGGGGTCTCTGTGTTTCTCGGCTTTGAAAACAATCATCTCAAGAAAGTGGGAGAAAGTATGGGGAATAAAACTGTAGCTGCCCAAGTGTAGGCGGGCAGGAATGGTGATGCATCAAGCTGTAGAAAACCCAAGAAAGATGTAATTGTGCAGACGTGCTGCTAAATAGTCATAGCTTTGCATCATCATGGTAAAAAATATCTCAAAACAGAGTTTGTTTGAAGGAGGCATAAACAATGTGGATTTAATGGCAATTGAAAGCAATTAAATGGAACAAACAGAAATGTGACACTGGATATCTGAGGGCTTCTTTTCCAACCAATGAAACATCTGCTTTACAATTTCCATTTTGGGTTTTCAACCCGATTTTCTCAGATTCTTGGTTAAGGTGTGATTTTTAGTAGTCTAGTAGTCTAGTTTAGTAGTGGTAGTATAATCTTCGAGCTTTTGAGCTGCACTAAGGTACTGTATTGATGTATTAATTCATGTGTATGTGAGTGAGTACACCTATAAGTCATTTTAATAAGACATAATTGCTCTGGATAACCAGATTCATGTCTGGAGCAGAGTGCTTTGCATTAATATGAATAATAGGTGTGTGCATACACACATGCAGCAGCTGTGACCCACATATAGATTGTTTATGCCAAAGTTAAACAGCGTCTGTGTGTAAGCAGATGTTGGCCACATGCACCTTTATTGTTTGTGGTTATTGTCGTCTGACGTCTTGGAAGAGCCGACTGGTATTCTGTGTTTTGGAGAAGGAGGCAGACACAGAAACAAACAGAAGAGCGAGACAGAGCCGCTCAGACCGAGATGGCCAAGTTAGCGTGGCAGAAACCCACAGAGCCGGCCAATTCAATTAGGAAGTGAAAATCCTTCCTGAACAGTTTAGCGTGGTTACTGATTGAGGACAGCTCTCTGGATGCTCGCTGCACATTTGTTCCCTCTGCAGTCCTGCTACCAGTTCTGCTGAAGAAATAGCTGCACAGATACCGGACTGTTGAATTTACAGGAAGGGGTGTTTTGTTTCTTATGCGTCTTAAACAGTAAGTTATGGGACTAAGGATCTGCACTGTTTGGAGTAAGTGGCCTATTAGCCAACCTGCCTGGTACACAATGTCTCTGATATTTAATGCAGATCAGCACTGCTGGTCTTCTTTATTCTTGTCACAGGAAATTGTTTATCTCTTGAGCTTCTCTGACTTTTTTTTTGCCGAAATGATAGCGGGTGCTTGGGTTATCCATCACATTATAATAACCAAACAAATAGGGGTCTGTGGGTTTACGCTCACTTCCATGAAAACAATATGTGATCTCCTCAGTGAATAATATAAATAATGATCTAACTTTTGAATAAAGTACAAAATAGTTTCTACGTTTGCATTTTGCTTCACACTGAGCAAAGTGCTGCTGTTTTGTTGTTTTATTCGAATGAAACAACTGTAATAAGACAGCCTCCATACAGGTTCTATACAATAGCAATAAACCCACAATATCATCTCTGCATGTTTTTTGCCTATAGCACACACAGCTATAAAAGTCAGCATGCATGGTCAGTGAAAATGAAACATCAGCCGTAATTGTTTTGTTTAGCTGTAAAGCTTTTCTGAAAGTCTCCTCCAGGGCGCAGTGAATGCCAAACAGCAGCAGAAAACACACAACACTGACGATAGAGAACACACACACATACTTGCAATCAAAAGTTTTAAAATGCATACATTCCGATACGATGCTTTTATCCCAAACACGGCTGAGAGACGGGGGAGCATTTGCACAAAGAAAAACTGCAAATCAGAGTACAAACCAGTGCTTCTTCAACCTCTACAACTTTTATTTATTTTTTTTTTTGCATAAATGATAACTCAAGGGAAACTTAAGGCTGGCATACATGACAGACTTCTTCAAACTTCCGCAGATTTAGAGGTCACACAATTGATATTAACAAAAGACGAATCACACAAGATCTCTCTCTTCTGATGCTAAAGTGTGATGCGCATTACAGAGCACACCACACTAAGTGATTCTTCAGCAGAGTAACAGGTTCTTTAAGTTCAATATCCCAAATCTCACGGGGTAAAACATGACTTTTCTGTAAACAAACATGGCAGACTAACAGGAGGAAATAATGATGGTTGAAACCGATTGTGTAAAAAGTCATGGACACAGCGGGACCATGGGCTGAACACAGGTTGGAGGCAGGTAAAACCTTTTCACAAGTTTTACAGATAAGATTTTTACTTCCTTCTCTGTCAGTCAGCTGAGTCACCTCTTGTCAAAATTGACTTTGTTTGGTGAATGTGAAATTTCACACAGAGCATGCTCTGCTCCGCTCTGAGCACCCCACACACTACAGGACTTCTAGTCTCAAACTTAACATGTTCATTATCTATGATCTCTCCGTCTGAGGCCTCTGAGTGGATTGTGAATTGTGGAAATCACTCTTAACACACCTCACACCACAGGAGAATCAGGCACAATGTTGCTTGCAAACATGAGACGATTAGGTCTTTGCTGGCTTAGATCGTAAAGGACAAAAATCAGCCCAATCATCGTGTATTGTGTACCCACCTTTAGTGTCAAACTCAAGTTCAAAGCCCCTAAAGTGAGTTTCAGCAGGTTTTGGAACAGACTTGTATGACATACTACACAAAATAGACCATCAATAATAACAATGACATTTTCTGTGCTGGGACTTTTAATGCCTGTAATCACTACAGGGGCCAAGGTATCTGACTGAAAAATTAATACCACATAAAAGACATTTGTGCTGTCTCCAAAGCAATTTTGTGACTATAAATGGCATATTTAACTATTAATTAAGCAGCATAAGACCTGAGGGTATAAGTCAAGATCAGAAGGGAGACATGACTTCGTTCATAGGGGGCGACACAGTTGACACAAACATGAACTTTCAGAAAAACCCTTGAAATTAAAGTTAAAGCGACTTAACTGTGACATTTCAATGTTTAAGTTCACATAAAATAATCCAAATTTGCGGTCCAACATTAGAGAACTTTGTTTTCTTTGCTTGTTTTTCCTCAAGTATGAAACAAGAACTCTAAAAGACCTAATTTCCAGTAAATACCGACCTCAGCATCCTTTGACTGAACTCTGCAGACAAAGTTTGACTTCTGCAACATAAACACTCTGGATTAAAAGTAATCCCAGCATGACAGCATGAGTGTGTCACTGACTGCCCCGGTCTCTCCTGCCAGGGACGGTGTCAGCTCTCGTTTTTCTGATCCTACTGGAAAGACTTCCTGTGCATGTTTGGTCTGAAAGAGAGGAAAGAGAGGAGCTAAATCCCTCATGAAGACTCTTCCACACAGCTGCAGGCGCTAGTCGAGTTCAGACTGTTGGTTAGCTGAGTGCGTACAGCAGTACCATTTAAAGAGCTATGACGACTTTCACACTAATAGCTCTGAAAATGGCGCTACCATCTGCAACAAACAACTGTTGTCCACATGTTCCCCATACAAGCATGAATGGTGTCAGTACACACACATCTGGGTGCCTCGGACTGTGATTCTCTACACACATTTGTCACACACAGGTAAACACCTCTTGGACAGTCTAGACCACATCCGTCAGATGGCACTGTGCGGTTCATCCGTTTTGTGCGGCGGTCTGGAGTCCGTGTTAGGATGAGACAAAATGAAAAATCACGATGGAAAGAAAAACAAGAGCTGAGCAGCGGAAAAGTCAGTGACAGGTTTTCAAACATTTAGACATGTTGTGTCTGTCAGCAAAAAGTCTGCGGAAAAGTAAATACTGTTTGGGAAATTCTGAGCAGAGAAATCTATCTTCTTGATTCACCCACGCACACACACTCTTGACACCATTCAGTCTGTCCCTTTGCACACTGTGAAAAATACAACACGACATAGCATCAGTTTATGCTTCTGAACCGGTTCATGTGTGTGAGATTATCTCTTAAGAAATAAGACAGTCCTCTCTCCAATCTTATCAAAAGGTGTTTCTTGACTGCAAAATTTGAAATCTAACCAAGTGTTTTTGTCTTATTTTAGTAAATATTGTCTTACCATTCTTGATATGAGCCCTCTAATTTAACCCTCTGTCCAAAACACCCTCACACCGCAGTCATTCACTTAACTTAACGGCTCCTACGCAGTCGTCTTCTTTGAGCATGGTCATGTGGATGTGTCTTTGTCAGCTCCCAATTTTGTAGTTCAAAGAGCGATCCAGAAAACTGGAGACTTCTCTCCCTGTTTTGCTGTCTGGTGTTGCAGGCTTTCTCAAATGACTTAAATCTGGTGACAACTTTGTAAGTAGTGCCACTTGTCAATTTCTAAGTGTCAAAAAGTTCACCTACAACGCAAAAAAAGCACAATCAAAACCAGCACAGGTGGTACATCCTCCAAGCTAACAGCCTTCATTGCTGCCTTACTGCCCCCTAGTGGTCTGGTGGCATGTTGCAATTACTTTTTTTTTTTTCTGTAAGTCATTAGCCCTGATTTGCATAGTTTACCTTGGTCTTAAGCCCACAAAGTTCCACGTATTGCCTCAAATAGTAAAAGTAAAGTTCCCTGACCATCTGTTTAAAAACACTTAAATATGTCTGTTTGAACATTTCCATGTTGTCCCTTTAACCAACAAACAACAACATTGCAACGTCACATTCTATTTTCCTGTAATCCTGAAATGTTCACCTTAAAATTACATTCTGAAATGAGTATTCATCACATCTTCAGCTCGAAGAGAACATGCAGGGATTTGGAGAAAAAAGAAGGCATTTATATAACAAAACATGACACCCAGAATCAATGTTGATGAAAAGAAAGGCTCAGTGGCATCACCACATTCTGTCTTACAGGAAAGATGGCAGGGAGGGACAGCAAAGTGATGCTCGCATTTGTTTTCCTAATCATCTTTTATAAACAGCAGTGCTCACACTTCAACACTGATCACATGATCTGATGATGCAAGACACAGAAACTGGGTAAATACTGTATATCTCAGAGATTGTTGTCGTTGTGTGTAAACCATTTAGCGTAATGACTGCAGGGAATTGCATTTACATGAGATTACGTTTAGTCCACAGTCATTTAGAGTCAGCTTCAATTTACAACAAATGAACATGATTTAAGAATGAGACTCTTTCACTAAAATGCAGACGCTGCAAATAGCGAGCAGGCGGACATTATCATTACATCCAAAGTGTTTGTATAGTAATTAGGCTTGTGCTTTCTTCTACATTATGGAGCCAGAACCAAAACAATGACAGGGTCTCTGAAAGTTGCCCACTTTAGGTCTGATTGTAGGACTCTGGGTAACTGCCTCCATCCCCTCTGCCTAAGTCCACCCTCAGTTTATCTTCCTGTTGAAGTCTACAAAGATCCCTAAACTTGTAAATAACAAATGCCTTGGGTCAGACCGTAAAGTAGCTTTTAACATGGGTCATTTGCAATTGTTTTTGAAGTGTGTGCCCCTCTTTTTGGTTGTCCATGAATAAGTGATAATGTTCTGACGAGCTTGAGAGAAAAAGGCTGATTTGAGATGTGGGTGTAGGACGGATTAGGAATGGTAAATGATATATTCAGGAAAGGAAAAGGGGATTTAATTTCAGCTCAAGCCTCTTTTCTCTTCTCCGGTTCACTTGTTGCTGGCAGCCTGCTCAGGTCTAATCACACCCCTTCTCCACACAGTCCGTCTGCCCGGGGGGTTATTAGACTCTCACTTCCCTGAGTTTCCCTAACACACACTATACACACACGAAAACATTTCTGCTTGATTGCTGAAGACATGAAATTTGATTCAAAGAGGGTTCATCACACTGAAATCACATTTTCCATTCAGAGCACGGAGGAAACAAACAAAGAAACAACTGCCCCGGTCGTCACAAAGCAATGACTGCTTTCACATCACAGAGACCATTTTCTACCAGCACTCAAACTCCAGAAAAGAAAGAAAGATTAAGAGGCCCAAAACAAAATCATGGTTTAAGGTTGAAATGCAAAGGTGTTTTGCGCTTTAGCCTCTCATTTACACTTAAACAGTGTTTTAGCCGACCTGAAGTTGGAAATGGAAACAGAGGAGAAGTTTTTATAAAACACAGCTGCCACCATTGCAGTATAAAGAGCAAGCTGGAGTTTTCAGTGAAAACCTTTACATCACCCTCTGTTCTGCGCATGTGCTTTACACTTTCAAAGTGGCAACTTAATTTACCATGCGCAAACCAGACAACAACAACAGTAACAATGACGGACTATTGTGTTGTACTTGTGCTGCTGAATCTGCTGACTGCCTTTCAACAAATGTGCACCTAATATACTATTTCTGCAATCAGCAAAGAAGCATTCAACATAGATAATCAGCTCACCTCTACTTAAGCCTTAAAATCATTGTCATAAATGGCCCTACAGTTATATCACCAACCACAGGCCTGGCATGCATACTACAGCATTTTTTCAGTCGTACATTTTTTAATATGTTCTCTTTTGCATTTTGGGGTGAAACATTGCTGAGTAAACAGGGCTTTAAAGACTTAATCTTAAAAGTAGGGAGGCTAATCTTGACAATAAGTAAATGACAATGAACAGGCTAGAAAGGGGGTGTATGTTATCATTTCTAGCTCTGTAGTTTGATCTGAGTACAGGTTTGAATGGGAACATTTTGCAGGGCGTGATACCGTACTGAGCATTATCACCCAGAGAAAATACGTCACATATATTTATCATCAGACAACTGATTAATTCAAAGAGAAAAGTCCTCCCTAGCAACTGGAATGAAGGGGGGCTTTGTTTCCTTGGATACTTCAGAACATCACTGTCAGACAATGTGCTCACCTGCCATTCAAATCAGCAACAACATTTATAATGGCTAAGTTAAAGAACAAAAAAAATATATATATGAGACATAAACTGGTCAACTCTTGGGGTTATGTTATTTTGCAACTGGCTATATTTCTCATCACCAAAGGTTTCAGCAAGTATAGCTACAGTCCGACCTTTAACTGTACATCTGGAGTACCCCAGGGTCCACTTCTTGAGACACTTTTATTTAGATTCTTCTTAAGGGTGTAATAGAAGACAGTGATGTTGCTCATCATGGTTGTTCACACGTACAAACACCAATCTTTGCTGTCTTCTTCTACAAAAACAAAACAGGTATCAGAGGATATTGAAAGAAAGAATGGAGGACTGAATGTTATTGCCAAGCCCGATTCCAGCTTAGAAAGAAATCTTCAGGCTCTTGTGCTGCTGAGATAATTGTCAAACCCACAATGCATGTTCAGGGTTTTTACAGCAAAAGCACCAGAATTCCCTCAGAGTATTTTGTATTAGTGTCACTGTGTGGGGCTTACAAATGATAACACAGTCACTCTGGTCGATTACACACTTTTCTTTGTAGAAAGAAATCTATTGTGAGGGCTGTGTGTTTGAAAAAAACAAAAAGAGGCTGCCGGTCTTATCTGCGCTCCAGTTATCCTCTGTCAGTCTGCATTTCTTTGTCCTTCTCACAGCGACAAGTTATATCCAGAGAGTCATTCACAAACAATTCATCGAAAATATTGAACTTGACCGTGTCCAAAAACGGATAAAGCTTCAGCAAAGGAGACATCCGGAGTTAGGGAGATCAAGTTGGTGACAACTGAAACTACATGGAAGTTTATGATTCACAAGTAAACAAAAGACAATTCTTTCCGAATTCTTCAGGCTTTTAAAGCTGAGAGAGGAAAGAGATCAGCAGCTAAAAAAGATCAGATGCTGCAGGGTTGTGCTTTATTTGCAACATGGTTCCACAAAACCAGTCAGATATAATTGGTATCAAGAGGATGGTTATCAAGTTTCTGTTTTGCAGAAGATTTCTTTGCAGACTCTGAAGGCACTTCCATACAAGGGAGTTTGAAGTACTATTAGAATCACAGAAAGTGAAAAAACAGCTAATTCTTTGTATCTTGCTGTTTTAGAACATAAACATGTGAACAACTGAATGTATATCAACTTCTGTGTCATTCACTCAGCTTCTGTCACTTGTCAAGTCTGAAAAATCTATCCACGGTCTCTGCTTTGTTCTTGGTGTATTGCCACAAAATAGAAACAAGAAAATGTGATGCATTTCAAAGGTGATACAAAGACAATTTCATTAGAGTAGGTAAGCTGCAAAGACATCATCCGGATCCTTCCATGTATATTGTTTTATGTGTAGAGTTACGGTACATACTTACAGAAGTGTACACACAAAACAGCAAAAGGAGTAAATGAGAAAGAAATTCTGGTAAAAGAGAGACTAAACAGAAAACTAAATTAGACAAGAAGTGAAAGCTAAAGTAGGAAAACGCACACACTCTCACACACAAACGCACACAGTAGTAATGGAAAATATGCCCAAGAAGATCAAGTGATCTAAACAGTGCCACTTATCTCCAAACCACACAGAGACACATAAACCTCCAACCTCAGGACAAAATCAAATCATTGCCTCAGTGATGAAAACGGCACTCACAAATCCAAGCTAAAGCCACGCTTATGTAGCCTTCAGTTTTGAAATATGATTACGATACACACAACATATCAAAAACAGTCATTAATGGGCTCAGAGTGAGGCTTTGGTGTTGGAAACTTGGAAACTTTGCGTAACCTTTGAATCAAACTTCGACTTTTTTTTGTTTTTCAATTGTGTTTGGCGTTTGAAATTCAACACGGACACAACTGAGAAAGGTTGAAAGCTCAGAAGCAAGGAATCAGTACTACATGGTTTTTAACAATGAGTTACTGATTCTGTTTGCTCCACTTAGACCTTTTCTAGAAGGAGACAAAGGCTGGAAAAACTGAAAACAAAGACAGAACAGCTGTTTGCATTCAACAAAATACAGATACAACCTCTTATTCTCGCCAGAAAGGAACATGTTTTGTTTTCTGGATAGGCCAGGCATCACTTTTCTACATTTACGCACTTTTCTGATCATGCACATCTCATATCAGGTGGTGTCTTTGAGTGTGCATGCAAATGTGTGAGGCAGCAGACTCACTTGTTAGAGCCTCGAGAGGCTCTACACACACAGCAGCTAGACAGGCACTGGCCTGGTGTTGCAGAACCAGAGGAGCAGTTTGGAGGCAGAGGAGCAGCCACTGGAGAGTCCGAAGGAGCAAGAGGAGGAAGAGGAGGAGGAGGGAAAGGGCGAGAGGGAGGGAGGAAGGATGGATAAATAAATAAAGAATGAATGGATGAATGGACAAGGGTGGAAGCAATGGTTAAATAATACGAGTGGGATAATGGAGAATACAAGAATTTAATAAAAAAGGAGGAGCAAAAGAGGGGGAGAAAGAAGACGGTCAATGATAGGTGAGATATTAAAGAAATGACAAAGAATGAAGAAAAAATGTTGGAATGAGACAAAATGAAGTGTTAAAGTCAGATGAAGAGAAAGAACAGTGACCGAGCAGGATATCACAAAAAACAATGCAAAGACAGAAATGTAAAAAAATGATAAAAGCACTCAAAAGGAGATAGTTATGGAAAGGAAATTGGAGGAAGAGGAATTGAAAAGTCACAGGAAATTTACAGGATTGATGAAAAATTATTAAATATAAGCAGAAATGGGAAATGAAAGTAGTGGAACAAATGTGAAAAAAAGTTGTACGGAGTGGAGAAGGGAGGTAGGAAGGGAGAGAGGGGGGAGAAAAAAGGGGAAAAACAAGGTTAGTTCACACCCAGAAGACCCATCAGTAAGCAGGCCAGACAAACACCAGTGTGTGTGTGTTTGTGTGTGTGTGTGTGAAGGCTTCCTGGCGATGTTTGCATTATCACTAGAAAACGAACTGTGAGCATCAACATCATTCAAAATCTAATTAAATTTTTGTCACACCGGTTACATTAAAAAACAATTCAGGACACAAACATACACAGTGTGATTATCCTTGTTGTTAACCACAAACACTTAAAGGCGACGGTATGTGATGTTCTCATACAAAGTGAGTGTATTCAGCATCAGAGTGTGGGGAAAAAGTCATAGTAGCTCAAGCCCCCAAAAGTAACTAGTTTATGCATCTTTATGTGGAATCTGTGAAAAAACAGAATAAGAAATAATGAGTTGCCACAGACTGTGGGACAAACTGACCCGTCTTTAAAACACAACACAGAAGAAAGGTGACGTTCTCATGAACACGATACCAGTTGATCCATAATGAGCACATACTCTGTTCATAGTCATACACAGCAGCAATTCCTTCCTGCAGGGATCAGACTTTATTTTCATTTTCTAATTTCATAAAGTCAAACACATGAACTCTAATCTCCTCCACATTCAAACCCTCAGTCAGTATTTTGGTGCAAACTGAATTTTTTGGACAAATCTGACATTTAATGAGCTCAAACCAGATCTGTCGGCTTTTTATAACGAGGCTGAGAAGCTGTGAATGTATTAAGAGCAGAGTCCTGCTGGTGGACACAGAAATAGGGAGACAGGCTGACAAATTAGAGGCCACATAGTGACCATGAGTCCGGAGAAGCTGTCACTAAGAAGGAAACAAGCTGTGAGATCAGAAAATGAGAAAATACAAGAAAGCCGACCCAGCATTCCCAAAGCCCGGACAAAATTCAGTGGTATCAAATGTTTTTTCGGACATGCAAAGGACAGACTCTGGTCTCATCATGTAGTTTGAGAAACATCTATTTATAAAAGTTCTCAGTTTGTCTTCCACACACAACAAGGATGACAAGGTATCACTGCACCAGAGCCAATTCTCCATCAGACACTTCCATAAACCTTGAGGATACAACGGATTGGATTGCATAAAAATCATGAATAACAAGAACTTACGTCAAACCCAAACTTGAATTAGCATCAACACCGACTACTATATGTTAGCCTTTACCCAAATTATAATAGTTCAGTCAGGACCACTCTTGCTGAAATGAATTTATTTTGAGCAGTACTCATACTTGGCTGTGAGTCTCTATTCTAGAAGCTTCCAATGCGTTTTCTTTATTTTCATGACTATTTACGCTACAGATTCTCACTGATGGCATCAAAACTATGAATGAACACATGTGGAGTTATGTACTGAACAAAAAAAGGTGAAATAACTGAAAACATGTTTTATATTCTAGTTTCTTCAAAATAAACACCCTTTACTCTGATTACTGCTTTGTATACTCTTGGCATTTTTCAAGAGGTCGTCACCTGAAATGGTTTTCTCTTCACAGCTGAGCCTTATCAGGGTTAATTAGTGGAATTTCTTGCTTTATCAATGGGGCTGGGACCATCAAAAGTCAGGTTAATACACAGCCAACAGCCCTATTGGACAACTGTTTAAATTCATTTCATGGCAAGAACCAATCAGCTAACTAAAGAAAAACAAGTGACCATCATTACTTAAAGAAATGAAGGTTAGTCAGACCAGTAAATAATCATGAAAATTAAGAAAACGCCAATCAAATGAGAAGGTGTGTCCAAACTTTTGGCCTGTACTGTATTTGCGTCCTTCAAATGTCACTGGCAGCTAACATTACAATCTCAACACAATGGGGGACAATTTTTTAAGTTTCAAATAAAATCCAAGAATTTGGTTTGACAAGATCAGGCATGTTCACCGGAGCCTCAGGCCAGGCTTGGTGGCCGTGGGGCCATAGGGGTTGGATTGGGTGGCAGTCAGAGGTTTGGGCCTTGATGGCCTTACCCCTGGTTTTTGAAACTGGCTTTTCGGACATGGGTAATGACTGCAAGGAAGTCACTGTGAATACAAGTGGCTGAAAATGGCTTCCCCGCAGGGTGTCTGGGCACAGTGTTAGAGAAAGGCTTTGGAGCTCTGGCATCTGGGAGACTCCACTTCTCCGTGTCAAGAGAAGCCAGATGAGGTGGTTTGGGCATCTGTTGGGCATGTCCATCTGGGAGGAGCCCGGGGTAGACCCAGGATATGTTGCAGGGATCAAATCTCTTGGCCGGCCTGGGAACACATTGTTATCCCCTCAGAGCAGCTGGTAGAAGTGGCAGGGGATGGGGTCATTCGTTTATGCTGATGGCATTGCCGCCATGATCTGGATAAGCAGTGGAAAATGGATGGATGAATAGAATTGGTTTGTTCAGTATTTAACATGGCTCTATCGCTATCCTCTTTTGTTGCTTTTATCATACTTTTTTCCTGAAAGGAGTCATCAAAAAACAAATAAATGGGTCTTTTGATGCCTTAATGGACAGGCATTATTTCCAAGCAGTGCCAGATCTCTCTGATAATCCACTTCTCTGCACATGTTCTGGTCCTGCGGTTCACACTGTTCTCTGATTTTGCACCTGATGACTCCTGCTGCTATGGAAACAATACAGATCCATTTTTAAGCGAACAACTTTTTCAAGTTACCTGCACAACCTACTGGAGGTTTCACCTTCACAGGATTTATTTTTCATTACACAGGTGGCTGTGAAAGCAGAGCAATTAGAGTCTATCAGTCTTCAGTAAGCTCAGAGTCTGACAGGAAAATGAGAATCATCAGAAACCCGTAAAACACCAAGGAGAGCACGCTGTCCTTTTGTTACTGGGCCGTTCTCAGTATTAAATAATGCATTTAAATGGATAAGCAATACATTAAATGAGAGCCCTTTGCAGCATTGTTAGACACTAAGCGCTGCTGCTCAGCCATCCAGCATGTGGGAATTCAGACAAGGTAGAAAGAGGATTTAATCACTGTGAAAAGGAGAATGATGGGGATTGTTGGGTCAGAGGATCGTCACAGGGAAGCTTTTAGGCCTACGTGAAACAAAATCTGAGAAGCTCAGATGCCAAAACCAAATGTAAAGTGAAGAGAAAATTAACAAAGGACACAAAAGACGAATCTTGAAACACACAGAGGTTAAGTGATGTGTAGCGAAAGGGTCCTCCTGACTCCAAGATCCACTGAGTCCTTTTCTATAATAAGATTTCACAACCTGCCATGATATTACACAGAGCATGAAAAGTGTCTCAACTTTGACCTACTGGTGCAGTCCAGGTCAAAATTAGTGGAGGCAATATCTCACAGCAGAGTAGACAAAAACAAAGGAAAGACTTCACAGAGATTCAAAACCAGAGCAAAATGACATAAAACCAAAAGTATCTGCAGTAATCGTAGACGAATAACAAATTAGAGTTAGGCTTGGAAAAAGGAGCATTTTGAAAACTTTGTTAGAGTTTTGGCGGGGGATCTCTCGGGATTTGTTGCTCAGCTCCAGCAGCTGCTGTTGGTACTGTTTGAGAATGAATCTTTGTTCATTTCTATCAAATAATACCTCTATGCTTACACCTATATCTACGTGCTAAAGATATTTATAGCTTATAGGATTTTGCTGCCCCCCCTAAGCTCAGTTTGTCATGACTGAAAGCAGATCCAGACAGTGAGCATGTGTGCAAAGTGAGCTGCAGTTTGTTGTGAGATTGTGGTTTGATAGAGCTGACAGCATCATAACCCGACAGCCTGCGTGCCCAACTTCCTGTTAGGATATTCCGTTTGTTTACATCCGCAATACAATGCAGACCAGACACACACAAACAAACATACCCAGCACACCCATATATGCAGGCACATGCACACATGCTGAAAGTGATGCAAAAATAAATATAGCCTGAGGAATGAAAATGCAAATGTATAAACACACCCTTCTCTTCCTCACAAACACCTATTATCTTCTTCTTTTTGGGTCCGCCTAACACACACACACACATTCAGTGCACGTATGCAAATAAACACAAACTGACAAACATAGTGAAACATGAGCACGAGGGGACAGCGTGTGTGGTACTGCTTCAAGTCAACAAAGAGATGCCACACACACTGAGGACGGTGATAAGGAAGAAAGTGGAGACACAAAAATTGGAGAGAGAGTGGAAAAGTTTGAGAGGAGCGTTAGAAAAAGAACAAAATATAAGGTAGAAAAATCAAGCCACAAAGAAAGATGAAAAGGAACGCAAGAGTGGAAAAGAAAAACATTTTCTTTATCGAAGGAGCAACAAACTTTTAATTTAACACAGAGTGCTTTTTGCATCAATACTGTCTCAGGTCTTTACTGTGAAGCAGTGGCAGAATAGAAAATAAAACTGCCTCAAAAGTTAGATAAAAATGAGTCTGCAGAAATGCTTTTACTTTTTCTTTCATAAAGGCAAACATTGCTGACAACACCCAGTGCCATAGCTGAAGAGGTTTTTGGAGAGTTGCCTCCTGGAAGTCCACAGCTCTGAACTTCAGTCCAAAAGTCCAGGGTAGAGCTGGGTTTAGTCTCTCAGATCTCTTGATCTTAATCTCATTTTTATCTATTTAGAAGGCAGGAAGAGCAGCAGCTTAATATAAAAACTAGACTGAGAAAAAGTAGTCTGTGAAGAATCACAAAATGCTGTTGATAATAGCGCACAGTCAAAAAAATAAGCTTGAGGACCATGTGGTCCAAATCTGTCCAGATGAGGTGACTTGAATAACTTTGAACATCAGATTATTGTAGCTAAAACCTCCTCCTCATTTTATTATCATTGGTAGTCTTATGTATTGGCATTGACTGTGACAAACAAAGACATTAAAAGGTCTAATAAAGCAAGATACTCCTGTAAAGTTTGAATTTAACAACCAGATTTGGCAACAGTTTGAACACTTTGAGAGTGTATCTCATTTCATTGATTCTACGAACTGTATGTAACTGAAGGAATTATTTTTTAATACATCAGCTAGGACAATACAACGACTAAAAGTTAAAGATACATTTGTGCAATTGGAGGCAAGATTACATCCATGAACAGACAACTCTTGATTTTAATCATTAATGTTTTGGTCTTTTATGCCGTCATTGTGATAGGACAGGACAGTAGATAGCTCAAGAAACAGGGTGAGAGTGGGAATGGACTTCCTGGAAAGACGCCACTGGCCAGACTTGGAACCAGGCTACTCATGCAAGGGTGAACCTATTGGAGTGCAACCAAAAACCCCTCGGCCATCTGAGCTCCAATGAAGTGACAACTCTTGATAAATGTACACCCTGTAGCTTGAGTTTTACATTTCATATATGGCTTCGGACCATGATGAGCTTCAAAACTCTGTACAAGAAACATATTGGTGACATCATGGATACTACATCAATGTATTATATCGTTTGTGGTCTGGAATGATTGAACATCAGATTGAGTTAGCATTTACAACATGGTGTCTGCTCTTGTTGGGCTTCAGAAAGTTTTGAGAAACCCTTGGTTGATGTCACAGAGGCTATATGCATGTAACACACAAACTATGCATTTGACAGAAACCAATACAGAAAGGTGTTGAGCTAGAGCTCATATGCAAGAAAAAAACCAACATTGAAATATTGTTCTATTACAGCATGTTGCATGAGTCCAAACCACATGTACATCAATACCGAGAATCTATTTCCTGTGATGGAATGCACAAGCAACTCATAAATATGCAGATTAATCTGTCTGAGCATGATATTAAATACTGCTGTGGTAGAGACCCATTTAAAGAAAGAAGGAAAAATATCTCAAACCCTGGAAAGCCTTTTTTTTTTTTTTTTTTTTACAGAATTCATGCAGTAACACTTGAGCAGTAGTTGGTGAACATCTTGAGACAGCTGCTCTTTGGTCCATACAAGAAGAAGCAAATAAAACAATCTCTCCTCTCTTCTTCATTTATACAGAATACAATGACATTCATCTTGATCAGGAGCTGCCACATAAAAAAGCTGTGTTGGTAATTTGCTGCTTATACATGCTCGTGTATTGTTTGAGCTTGTTTGGCTTTTGTTAGTTCTTTTGTTGGCCTCCACAGACATCAAAACCAGCTTTACACAGCACGCTTTGTTCATGTGTCCCTCCCATCTCTACATGCATGTTTGTATTTATACACGTCTGGCTGTCTGATCCTCTGTTCCCACTCCATCCCAGCCTCCTGCATTCAGAACAAACAAAGCAGCAGGAGTCAGAGCTGCAGCCCTACATTTTCAGCCAAAGGTAATATTCGCAGCTGGAGAGAACTCGGCGAATAATGAAGTGAGGCTGCTATTTGTTCGGTCGGTCAGAACCGGGCCCAGCTGAGAGAGATAATATTTTCCCATCTATATCACCTCAGAGTGTTGGAGAACTCCAAACTTTGAGAGTGAAATCATCAGAAACTGATTTTAAACCCATTTTGGTAGGTCGTCTTTTAACACTGGATAGAGTACATAACTGGTCTGTTTAGTTTTGCACCCTAACACATCTTTAGTTACACTTGAGGAACTCTGAGTTCTGGTGCTGCACTGAATTCTGAATAACTCTCTGTTCCTGTGGGTGTTCTCAGCACCTCTTTGGTGATGGATTTCTTCTTGTATAACCAACAAACAGGTGCAAGGTGGCAGATTGAACACAGGGCAAGGGGCTCAGAAGTAAACCCTGTTGTACTGATGCCATAATAATTGAGTTCTTTGAGACTTTTCTGGTGCAGCGATAGAGTTAAACTTAAATATGCAAAAAGTATCAGACCCAATGAAAAGTGCACAAAGATGTGGTAGCATTCTGATTCATTGATCCTAACTCAAACAGACTTTAAGTCAAATTTCTGCACCTCTTAACACAACTTAAAAGCTTTCTAAGTGTTTGGCACACTTGAAATGATTTTACAGCCTGGTGTGTTTAACCACCGGTGTGTTTTATTACAGAGCAGCTGAAACAAAAACTTCAGTTTAATAGCGTCTCTATGAGTCCACAGTTAAAGACTTCAGCTCTGTGTTTTCTCTGCTCGCTGCAGGCGGTGAGAGCTCTCATACAGAGCAGCAGCACGTCACACATGATGGAAAGTGTCTATTAAGTCAAGGCTTTCAAGCACGCTGACATAAATCATGTGGGCCGTCAGTTTAAGGACTGAAGAAAGATCCAGAAATAATATCAGAGTGGAGAAGTTCTGGCGTCAAACACTGATTGTGCTTTCTTCTGCTTTGTAATTTCTCCCACTCTTTTCTTTCTTTGTATTTTCTCTTCTGCTACCTACTTTCATCAGCTTTTCTCTTCCTGTTCTTCCTTTCTTACCTGTTTGCTCTCTTGATCTTCACCTGTTCAACCTCTGTAATTACAGGTGCCCCAATGCAACCTTTTACTCCTGATTCAATACCGATATTGCAGCCTTGAGTATTGACTGATACCAATATTGACCCGATATGAAATCAGCAAGAATGGTGTGACGTTCAGCTCTATTTGTAGGTCTTCAACATCCAATATCAATAATGGACTGGGGCACCTGTATCTGTAACTACTTATTTCCACTCCTTTTCATTTCCTTTTGCCCACTCTGAACTCCTCTATCATCTGCTCTCTCTCTTCTCAGTAATCTTTGATCTCTTCTTCTTCTCACTCCTTAATACTCATGTCCTTCATCTCTCCTTTTCTCTTGGTTTTCTCGTAACTTAACTTTTTCCTCTTCTTTTACTCCGATCCATCAGCCACTCATGGTTAAGGATTCAGGACAGCATCAGGGTTATCCTATCAAGGGAAGACCTAAAGCCTGATTTAGACATGGATGCTGAATGTATGCTGAAGCATTTGCTGTTTATCATGTATCCCTGTATCTACACAGAAGCGTACGTTTGGACCCTGACGTGCATTGACTCAAAAGAGCAATAATATGGAAACGAAGCAGATCTCAATCAATGAAACTGGTTCACTGTGTTGCAGCAGTGTACTCCTGCAATGTAAAAAAGTACTAAGTACAATACTATAAAGATTACAAACAGTGCTACATTACTGGTGTATGCTATTGACCAATTGAGAAGTCTTACGTTTATGTTTTCTTCTCGCACATTTCCTCTTTTTTCTTCTTTGCAGTATGATCAGCTTCTTCTCAACATTTATCGGTTTGCCCAACATTGTAAATTTAGATGTACTTGCCATGGTTTCCCATGCACAATCAAGCAAAGAATGTAGCGTAACCGAAAATTGGACAAATGACAAGTATAGAAGTTATGGGCTAAATTTGTTTGCGTCCTCTTCTTCTCTAGCCTTCCCTTCTTCATCTAACACTTTAAAACTTTTTTTCCATCTCCTCTGAATTTCTATTCCCCATCCCTCTCTCCTCATACCTCAAAATCTCTTGCTTTATCCCATTTATTCTACATTTTCTCTTTCCTCTTTCAGGTCCCCCTTTGTATTTCTCCCCCCGTCTCCTCTCCTCAGGCCGTAAAGAACAGCGTCTTGAATACAGTTTGTTCTCTCTTCATGGGCATCCTTCAGATATATGACCCCTGTGAGACTATAAACACTCTGCAGTCATTCAGTTGGTGTGTGAATGTGTGTGTGTGTGTGTGTGTGTGTGTGTGTGTGTGTATCAGAGTGTGTTAATATACCCGGGAGGATTGCAGAACTACGTGTGTGCTTGTCTTGGCCGTTGTTATCGGTCTGATTCATCAAATTCAACCTGTGTATTGAATAAACAGCTGCTCTTCACACTCAGTGTCTGAAAACAGTCTGATTTATGACACACTACCTCCAAATCACTGCAGCCAAGTCTCCATCGTTCTTTCACAGATGTAGCGCACTAACATTTACACTCAGTGTCCAAAAAATGTCTGTGCAGATGAGATGGAGGTTGATCCCCATCATTTACACGTTACCATTGGGCTTTTTCCATTATGTTTCCATTATATTCAAGTGTGTCCCCAATACTGACCCCGGTATACTGTTTTCCTGCATGTGCATAGATCCAAAGATTGGTTATGCAACATTCCTGTAGGTGTGACATAACACTGACAAGGACAATTCCCCTCAATTGTGCAACCAGCTGTAATGGTGACTAGGGGTTAGGGTCAAGGATCATGGGTGTAGGTTTTAAAATGGAAGAGGGAGGAGTGAATTTAACCTCTGTTTACATGAGGAGCTACAGAGATTGATAGCAAAGAGAAGGCCAAAAAAATGAAAACAAATGTTAAGTCATGTGATGTGTATTCTACAATATCAGAGGAAATGCATGACATGATCTTTATACACCCAGCTTGATTTGAATCAGCCATTCCTGTTCTTCTGGTTATTTCTAAACTTGCTCATCAACAATTAAATTAATCAAAACCTTTTATGAAATGGAAGCTTCATTATTTCATTTTGTTCTGAAATATTCCAAACACACCTCCAGCCTTTTCCAGATACAAGATATCTAATTTTGTGTCCAACCCCTGCAGCTGTGTGAGTCGTAATTTTTCCAACAACAAAAGGTTTCATCACTGTACTTTAGAGAAAATGTCAGGAAAAAACAGATGAGTCATGACCTTTCCAGGTCTTCCACATCCACAGGTCACAGAGGGTCAAACTGAAGCAAACAAAGCTGTGGTGATTAAGAATTTTCTATTTGACATGCAATAGCCATATGTCGTACAGTTATTGAAGTATTTTTGGGCCTGCGTGGTTGCCCACACACTGACGCATCACGTCCAAGATCACCCTGACCCTCAGGTTCAAGATCATAGCTGTGAGACTTTTCTGTTTGACGTCAACAAGTTGAATGATGGGGGAAATATCAGACGAGGAGCCCAGCGATAACCTGCATTTAACACTCTATGTGGCCTGAACACGCATTCATCTGACTGGAGTCTCACTCCTGAGCTTTTCCTGTGATGCAGCAGAGTCTCAGGTCAAGCTGACGCACTCCTGGCATTTTAAAAGCCATTACCCAGCGGTGGGTTTTTCATCAGTGCTGAGACTTTCACTTCCACAGAGAGCCTGAATGCCCTCACTGTAATGGACTGTGGAATAAAGGTTTCATGAAGAAGGGTCAGACCCATAAAATTCCCCAGCAGGAAGCACGATCCCCTGTTAGAGGCTGAAGAGAGGATATAATTAAAATGCCCTTTGATGTTTCCATGAGTATCCATCCCTGAGCAAGGTTCTGCAAAGCACTGACCTTGCAAATCCAAAGACATCCCTTATGCTTGGACAAAACCAGCAAACATGGAGGGGGTACCAAGTCGTCCACAGGGGGAGCTAAGTCTGGTAGTTTATTGGATCAGTGAGGTGCTGTACGAAGTTTCGATTCCAGATGAAATTTCTATTACAAACTTGAGTAAAATCAGTTAAATAGTAAACACTTTTATTGATTTCACGTAATATTCATATTTGCATGAAAAATACAAAATTGGCAGACTTTTACATCATTTAAGTAGCAAATGTCGATTGGTAAAACGGAAGTCACTTAATTGAAAAGAAAAAAAGATAACTGGTTTTAACCCTGTAAGTGCCAAAGTTGGAAAAATTGTGACAAGCAACATTGCTGAATTTAACGAACCATAGCTGCAAATGTGGTGCCTCATGCAGTTAGTACTTAACACCAGGAGTTGGCAGACTTATGTGACTTCGATCTTAGCGATATTTGTGGGCATGTTTCTATTCAAAGTATTGAACTTTATACAGTTTGAGACTGCACTTCCGTTGATGAGAATAGGAATGTAACAGAGCACAAGAAAGCGAAATTTAGCGAGAGTTCTGTTCACCATTGATGAAGTACTTCATCAGACACGATAGAAGCTGTATCTGCCGCTATAGTTTTATAGATGCTTACTGATGTTCTACACTTCAGTGACTTTACTTCTGTCACAAACTTTGGGTCATACTGGTGATTTTTCTTATCAAACGCGGTAGAAGCTGTGTATGCCGCTATAGTTTTACAGATGTTTACAGAATATCTTTAAAAGCTATGTTATCCGAAACGGCCACCTGGTGATGTCATTATACTTCGGGTCATACTGATGATTTTTCTCATTTACAGTTGGCCTTTATCTCTAACCATTTTCAAGCTTCTGCCTTTTGAAATAGTGATTTCAAAACTGAAGATTTTATTGAAAAAAACCTGAGGTGCCTAAAGGGTTAAAATGATAAAAAATCACCAATTTTTGTCTCCAGCAAATTTATAAAACTTCATAGTTCAGCACTATAAAGTCTGAATAGGATATATGTTTAAGAAATGTCTTTGCTATCTCAATCCCTCTGTTCCATGTCGACAGACTTCCCTCAATGTCATGTGGTTAATCAAAACTTGGAAGTGTAGAAGTAAGGATCATTTCATGTGACCTGTGAAGA
Source organism: Thalassoma bifasciatum (assembly GCA_008086565.1). Classification (NCBI taxonomy): domain Eukaryota; kingdom Metazoa; phylum Chordata; class Actinopteri; order Labriformes; family Labridae; genus Thalassoma; species Thalassoma bifasciatum. The sequence continues at coordinate 179,646 of RPOG01000600.1, read as the reverse complement.
CATCACTCAGGGAACCTTTAAAGATCACCTGATTTGGAGGTAAGCTCAAAAATGTGCTCCTATACCTAAGTTTTATCACCTTTTCCAGATGTTGTATAAAGTGTCATGAATTTGAGTGTCATGTGGTAAAACAACAACAAAAAAAGTGGTGATAAAGTTATAGATTTAAAAGGTATTGATTTATGCTTGACCTTTAAAGTTTATTGTTCAAGATTGTTCAAAGTAGTTCTGTTTGACCTTATGATATTTTTAGGCAGTGTTAATGGAAAAAGGCATTAAAATGTTGTCCATTAACATAATTTGCAACAGGCACAAACGAAAACAGAGAATACACATGCCGTTTTGAAATTCAAAAGTGTCACTGACCCTTTTGCGGGTCAAATAGACATCAATATTATCACCAGTTTATTTCATAACCATCTTAAACTCCTCACAGGACCTTTTACCATGATGAGCTGCACACGCTACAGTGGGACTCAAAACTCATCTATCCTGCAATGACCCCCTTCAGTATAAATGCAGGTCAGATGGGTTAAAGACAGATTACGACCTCCTCGTTTCTTCACAAGCCAAAGATCAATTCATCGTAAGGATTAATGCACCCTTCACACCAGAGAAACATCGTCTGACGGCTCAGTGTCTGCAACGAGAGCCTCAATTTACTCCAGTTAATCTCAGACTGCGGCCGTCTGTCGGATCCTAATTAGCCTCTTCAGAGTTCAGCCTGGGACTCATAATAATTCACTCACCAACACAAACTGGAAATGGAAATTATGTAAGCAGTGTTGTTCACAAATCTGTCAGAGGAAGGAGACTGAACACTGCCACTGTGCTTGTTACTACACAATGGTTTTAAAACAAATATATTAAGAGTTTTTCCAATTTTTTTTGAGTATTTTTTTTCTTTAGAAAAAGTTCAAAATGTGAAAAATATTCAACTTTAGAGACTGAAAATCTTTAGACTATCATATCATTTTAGCATCTCACTGTCAGCTTCCTCTACATGAACTTACTCTATCAGTGAAATATCTTCAACCAGACTTAAATTTGTTGTGTTTTAACTTCCCAACTTCTTGTTCAATCAGCGAAGACGATGAGATGGGTGAATGTTTTCTGTTTCTGTTCATCTCTATTCAGTGAAAAAATGATGCAAGGAGATGGAAGAAAATTAAAAAAGGCCAATGAGGAGAACAAGGGAGAAACTTAATTTATTGTGTAGTGTAAATTTCCTTATCATGATGCACTTTTTCTTTTTTTAACATGCGTGGAGGTTTTAAGAAACTGTGAGGCATCAGAAGACCATGGAAGTTGATGATAACAGTGTTAAAATCAACCATTGCAGATGAAATCAGAAAGAATCCTACACCAGACAATCCATCTATGTATTTGATGCCATGGATTGAAAAAAAATGTCCTGATCTGAAAACTGTCTCTACTGTTTCTTGTTGTACAGTCATAAAATAAATGCCCCCTGTAAAACTTTACATCTCATTTACTAGAAAATACCTGTATCTGTACATAAATCAGTCTCAAAGATCATGTTGGTATTTCTAAGGCACGATGAGTCATACTACTTCCTGGCACATTAACTATAATTATCACTCACTAATTTGTAGTTTTATTTCAAGTTCCACAAACCTTATTAGGTTTTGTTTACGCAAAACTAAGACTTGAATTGAAAAAGAGCCTCTGGGAGAGTGCAAGACAATCTTAGCATGTTAGGAAACTGTTTAAAAAGTGACACGAAAGAGACATGAAGATAAAAGATTGACAGTGTTTTTCATTTTATGACTGAAAGAAAAGGAACTGTTAAGTCTCTCTTTTCAAGGACGCCATTTACTATTACAGCTCCCTCAAGCAGACACTCAACACTTTTCTATCCTATTCTCGTCCATGAAACTGAGGGTCATTAACAAGTCATCAGAGGCATCCATCATTATCTTACACACTACCACCCACTCTTCCTTTTCATCCACAGACCTCTAACCCTTGTCAACTTTTATCCACACCATAAGCAAATGCACCAAATTACTGTCAGCACACTTCAACTCCTCTTGTATCTTCACGCCCCAAATCAGGGACAGAAAATTACAAGTTGTCCTGGTAATAATGAGATTTTTAGTATTGATGCACGATCACATCAGCCGCCTACCAGCACTTATTTTGTCCTAGCGGTCACTGAAAATCTCTCTCATTAAAGCAGGAGACTCACTTTTCTCCCACTGTGACATAAGGGCAAAGAAGCAGAGGAGACATCAGTCACACATTTACACACAGTTATATATCACTTTGGCTGCCATCATGTCCTTGTACTGTATTGTCTTCTTACTCATCTTTGGTTTGAAAATATTTCACTTCGAAAGCAGAAACAGGATTAAAAACCTGAACCTGTAACCCCGTCGACGTACCAGCCGAGCAGATGTTCATGTCTATTATGTGCATTTTCCGAGAGGCTGTAAAGACAGACGCTAAAAGGTTGTGTGATGATGTGAACATTATTCTGTCTAGCCTTTGAACAGCCCACATAATCCGTCTCTGTTCCTGTGAGTCCAAAGTAGACTAATGTATGTCTTCCAGCATTCAGCTGCAGACCTCTGAGGTCTGGAGGTGTCTCTGTGGAGCTCCTATCAATAGCACAACAGGGGATAATGAGCAGGTTGGTACATTATGCAGAGTCCAACACCTGCACCAAATAAGCACAAACATTATGACTAAATACGCCCAGTGGAAAATTGCCTTTTTCAAAACAGTACCACATATCTCTAGGTGGAAAATGTAACTTGTAATGACTTATTTTATACAGAGAGTTTCTTGGAGAGAGTACTTTACCTGACAAGAATAAAACAGAAATATCTTAACCTTGCAAAAAGCTTTACACACTATGTTTCTGTACACTTTAAACTGAATTCCTGTGCATTTCTTATTTTTATTTCCAACCTGGACCCCCTGCACACTGAGAGGCAATTTGCAAAACGTATCCTCTGATGTGCAAGAAAGTTTGCAGAAAAGAACAAATCTGGTTGATGGGAGAGAACCTCAACAAGAGTCCTCACTGTTTAGCTGTTTTGGGTGTGTTTATTATTTATAGTTTAGGATTGTGTAGAGCACTTTGGCCAACATTGTTGTTTTTTAAAGTGCTTTAGAAATACAGTTGATTTGTTGTGTGAGCTTGTGTTTCACTTAATGCCAAATTTAACTCCTAAATCAGCAAATATAAGTCCTGCATTGAACTGTATTTGCCCGTGATGGCTTCGCTAATGATACAATACATGTGACTACTGCATGATTCACAGTATTTAGCACATACCTGTGTTTCCATTACACCTAGAATTACACAAAACCCAAATATCACAATTTAAAAAATGGGAGTGGAAACACCAACATTTACAAAAAACCTCCCAAATTTCTTTCTATAATAAGATTTTAGGATCTCATGAGGTGGTTTATAGAAGTCTATTGCTTTTATTTTGGAAAATATTGTAATGGAAACACAGCTAATGTGATCCATTAGAAAGTGGACTTTCCCCAGTTAACAACTGTGACAAATCATTTTGTTGCTCTAAAACATGTGCGATGACAAACAAAGTATCTTTTAAATGCACCAGTATGAGATGCAGAGAGAGTTTTTTTTAATTGTTGGAATATTATTTTATTTTGATGCCACTTTGGTATCACTAAACACATATTTTCAACAGTTTACTTTTGCTCTCACTTTACTTTTCTATCAAACACTAGTGCCAAGATAAGGAACACACAGACACATACACACCCTAAAAAAACAAACTCAAAACCAAAAAACTAGAAATATGACAGTCCCTGGTGGTCCCCAGGTGTTACCTCCTCTGTTACTAATTAAAGTTTCACTTCAGGTGATGTGAACACAGAGTGTGTTGGAAACATAAGACGGGCTCCATATGGACAACCTGGACTTTGGACTATTTATAGCTTTCTTTGAGTCTGCAGTAAAGACTAACAGCATGTGGTCCACAAACATCAGAGAGGGAGTGAAAACGTGTTGCATCAACCAACAGAAGGGATTATACATCATTACACACATCCTCTTTGATGCCTTTCAGAAGCTCATCTGATGGATTTGCTTCTCTCATCATACAAAAAGAAACGTCAAAAACAGTTTTCAGCATTGAATTAGATCACTTTAATAATCTTTTTCTGAGCTCAAACTGAAATCTCAAAGGATCTGTAATGTCAGAATGAAAAGATAATGTTCCTTTTGTCACACTTTACCTCAAGTGTACACTTATTAAGTGTGCTTTCAACCCTTTAACACACAAGTGTTCTGATCGTATCTCTCTGCCAAAGGAAATTTATGCTTAACTAGTTTCTTTTCTCTGGGGAGACGCTGCATTAAAGATAAAAAGAACCTGTTCTTTTCAAACTACATAATCTAACAAGTGTGACCTTTTTTCAGTGGCTCGACTGGTTACTTCTGGATTACTTTGAAATAAAAAGATAAATGAAATGTTTAAAAATATCAGTCCTGTCCTGTTATGTCTTCTTTGCATATGTGTTTTGTCTCAGAAGATTTGTTCCTTCATGGAGAAACTTCTTTGAAACTTGAGAGAAGGAGTATTAAGTCGTCTCTGACCTTTATCAGGTGCACTGGATGGAAAAGGACCTTTGAAAAAAAAAAGTGCCAGCAGAGCGTGAAAAGGTTACTTACACTGGAAAGACTGCCGTAATGAATGTGTGTTTTGTAGGAAGTAAAGTAAAACCTGTTGCAGCACTGTGCTTATGTTGGAAAAGTCTTTAAATGTTGTTACTAGAGACATTTAAGGATCCTTGAATGACTGGACAAGGCTCAAAGGATCCCTAATAAATGATCCCTTAGGAAATATTATACCCAGATCCAGACAAGAGTATGTTCGACAAGAGAGAGAAAACCTTGGGATAAAAGATGCCCTTAAACAGTCTTCCTCCAAAAATTAGGTTGATTTATCAGTGCTACTTTAGCAAAAGATTACAACCTGTAAGACCACTTTGTTTCTCCTTATTTTTCTGAAAACACAGCAAGAGAGAGAGAGAAGAGCTCCTGCAACAGCTGCCAGATCCTGGGAGTGTTACTTGACAACTTGATTTAACACTTTAAAATTTGTCTATATAAACAAAGTGCCTCCAACACTTAGACTAAATCTCCAAAATAACTTCAAATTCCTGAAGAGTGATGAAATTATCTTTACTTCAAGATGCTTGTCTAAACACTTTAAGATGTTCCCAGAAAAGGAAAAGCCAGTCTCCAAGTCTGTATTTACAGGAATGACACAACCACCCAAAACCATCGTCTTTTTCTTATGGTTGGGAAATTGAAGCTCAGACCTGAACGCTGAAACTAAATCAGGAAGTAACTTCTACACCACAGAGAAAACCAATGAATCAACCTGGCATGGAAATATGCCATGATACAGGAGGTAGGCTGCAACTTTTAAGTCTTACAGTGGTAATATTGGTGATTATGTGTCTATGAAAAGCTGATGTACTGCACAGAGGACAGACAGAGGAATAAGAATAGTGCAAAGAGACCAGCTCGGCCGATGAAATTCATAGCAGGGTCAAATGACAATGTTACCTCATTATTCAACATGTCAAAAACACATGATGTCAGATAAACGTTTGATTTAACCCGTGCTCTGTGAGCAACAAGCTGCTGCATGACATTCATTATTTGTAAATGCAGATAAGATCATCCTCCCAGATATGGAGTCAGTGGAGGGGGAAATATGAAGATGAAATATGAGTATATGTTAACGTCAGTGTTATCTCTATGAAACATGTGTCCTATATTTAGAAACGGCAAAACGTCTGCAGGATAATGAGACAGCTCAAAGCACAGAGTCTGCAGGATGTTCGGAAATCAAGTCCTAAAACACAACTGGGAACAAACCCTATCAAAATGAGCCTTTACGACTTCTCATGTGACCTTTTTGAATGTTATTCTGGAGATATCTGCAGTAAACATTCTGCACATGGGCAGATGACAGATAAACAGTACCTTCTGTGCTCTATAAGACGCCAACTGGTTCAACCATTAGGACTGAGGAAAAGAGGTGTCTGAGGGCTTTCTCACTCCCAAGATGACATAAGGAGACTTACTTGAGTACATGTGTGGATCCGTTGATCTGTGTGGCTGTGCAGGCAGCACCAGACCCCAAGATTGACGGCCTGCGATACCTCTTCCTCCCACAGCACAGGATGATGAGGAAGGCACGGCGGAAGGACTTGTTGAGGAAGGCGTAGAGGATGGGGTTCAGCATGGAGTTGATGTAGCCCAGCCAGAGACACGCGGCCCACAGCTGGTCTGGCACTGTGTAGTCTATAAAGGGGTCCACCACATTTGTGACGAAGAACGGCGCCCAGCAGAGGCAGAAACAGCCCATGATGATGCACAGAGTCTTTGCTGCTTTTGTCTCTGTTCTCATGCGGTGGTTACGTTGATGGTCGGCAGAGTCTGAGTTCGCGCCGACCCCGGCTCCTGTACCTGCTCCTCCTGCTCGCTGCAGCATGCTGATCTGCAGGGCGTGTGCGCGGGCTGTGACGTAGATCCTCTGGTAGGCCAGCACCATGAGGACCAGGGGGATGTAGAAAGCCACAACAGAGCAGGTGAGGGCGTATGGCTTGTTGACCATGAAGACACAGGAGGTGGAGTTGCTGCCCTCGCTGTGACGCCGCTGCTCAATCTGGACAGAGAAGTCACATCAGACAAGACCGTCAAAGTGGAGACTTTACTGCTGCCATTTCTACATAACATATGAATATTGTTATAGATGTAACAGTGGTTACTTTCAATTTGAGAGTGCAGTTTTAACAAGATTTAGCTGGAATGATGTACAAACTAATGCCTGTCAGGTACTGTAATTTAGAGCTGAATGCCTCACAAAAATAATCTATTTGCGTATATTTTTCCCGATATTGTAGTCGCAAATTATTGTGTGATTATTTTTAGGTTCCACATTTTATGTTTTCAACAAACACAGGCAAATACAAAATCACACATTCTTGCTGTTTTAGCCCCTTTTCACCAAAGTGGTAGGTAGGAAGGTAGTATTCAACAATTTGGCACCTTAGGTGAGTAACACTGGTGTAGAGCATAAAATATCTACTTCAAAAATTTTCATCAGGGTTTCCACATTTGAGGTTAAAGAAATACTGCACTGTCCGTGAGAAAATTGCAGCAGGCCATGCTGGGATATCATCTAATTTGCAATTAAATGCCCAGCCCTATTTTAAAGAAGTCTAAATGCACATTTTTTTTCAGCGTGATAGTGTTTCAATGTAGCATTCGCAACCAGAAGTCATTTTAATAAATCTGTTGCTGTTTCAAGATGATGTTCTTTCTTCTCTGACCTCAGCACAAAAATAAAATGTGTTATTTATGTTATTTCATGCTTTGGTGACAGGAAATGAAAATACAACCAACCTGAAAAGGATTAGTTTCACTCACATGCACAAAGAAACCAGCTTACGCACATGGATATGCACATGCTGGCACAAAAGGTTGGACTCTGAATTTACAGACATAAACCCTGAAGTAACTACATCCCCTGAGCTGGTACTGGACAACGCTGCCATGAAACGCCTGCTGACTGCACAACAACCCACTTAAAACCCCTCAGTCCCCTCAGTCTGAGTCCCTGTAGTGAATGAAAGAGTAACACAGGTCCTGAGGAAGAAAGGAGGCTGTGTACCTCACCATTAATCACAAAGGAGTCCCAGTCCTCTTCTTCCTCTATCATCTCACCTCAGCTGGGAACTACAGCTTAAGGCTAAGAGATGAATAACACACAGATCAGTCCGAGGTGCTGCAGGCACACGCTCAGTCGTGTGTGAGCTGGAGTTATTTTCATGAATGGGTTTGTGATGTTTTCAATGTGAGCTGTGAGGTCACCTGTACCCCAGCATGAATGCTCACAAAGATAAGAGTAAAAATATGCAGGATAGGATGAAAAATAAATCACATAGCTCTTTACTGTGACACACAGAATTATTTAACTCTGAATCTACTTGAAGGGCATCTTGAAAGCTGGTTTGAAATCTAGTAAAAATGCAGCTGTAAATGTCTTTGAAGCTTCTTAGTCGGTGTTAAACCTGCTCATCTTTACGCCCTATTAACGTCAACGAATGCTAATTAGCTTTGCAGGTGAAGTCACTTTCTCACAGTAGCTAATGAAAAAGCTACATTGCATGCTAGGCAGAACACAACCTTACTTAATTTTCTGCTCATTTTTTAACCTGAAAGGCATGTATCCTGTAGAAAATGCTTTTAACATATCTTTTCAATATTTCATGAACAGGTTTATTGAAACATGTTGACCATTTATGTATTCAAATCAAGGTTGAATGAGTTTTCACAAAAATAATGCATTGTGCTTCACCTCTAAAGAGAACAAGTTTCTTAATTAAGTAAGAAAGCTTGTTCCATGACTTGTTCCACCTCATGGTTCATCTTTCAAATGCCAAACGTTTGATAAAAAAACCTCTTTGCGCAGAAATTTCCTGAAAACACACAACCTCTATAATAGATTTGATCTTTAAATAACAAAATGATTTTAAAAACATGAATCAAGAAAGCATGAAAAGAGCTGGTTTTTGAGATGTCAACAAATAACCTTGAATTCAAAGACAAGCTTATTCTGCAGATTTTAGTTGGCCAAGATACATTGAAATCATCTTAAGCTCCAAAAAAAACATCACATAATTTGTATGTAGTATTGCAGAAGGGAAGTTTGATGTTCATCTTCTTTCTTTCCCTTAAAAAAATGTCACATTTTACTCCTAAGTTTCCCGTGAGCATTATTTCTGGACAGTTTTCTTTCTGCTTGTTTTGATGGGTCATTGAGATCTGTTGACCTTGAAGCTTAAAAACAGCCACTAGGTCATATGTTTGGGTCAAGCAGACTATGTCGTCTTTGTTTTCCTTCAACATTAGGAATTTTTCATGTTCATTTTCCATCTGCATCAGGCCACCCTCAGTGTTATTTTGCAGACAATGGACAATACTTGAATGAATTTCTTATGCATATTTCAGGCTGATAATAATAATAATAATACAAACTGTCCTTTTCTTATTACCTGTGGGACATTGCCATCTGTCATGAATGAACCATTGGACTATCTTCCCTCACTCTATGACCTTGAGTATGTAGCTTGTTATAGCTAACACATTCTCTGCAGCGGTGAACAGGGAAGGGAAAAGGGAAGAGGGGAAAGGTGGGATTGTTTTGTTTGTTCATTTGGGACATGTATTGTTAAATATGAATGCTCTTTCACTCTTGTTATAAAAGTTTTGTGCAGCTTGTTGCTGCAGACTTCATTCTGCACTATCTTTGTTTGGATCAGTGTGAAATACTATTGCATTCTCACACCTCATCCATAGGTGTTATATTTCACGATGGGTATCAACATATAACATCAGAATCAGGTTTACTGCCATGTACATTCACACGCAAGGAATTTAATTCGATGTAATGGTGTTCAGCATTCAACGAGGAAACAATACTACTAGCAACAACTTAAATAATACAAAGTGAGAAGATATACAATATATAAAACAGAACATAAAAAGAAAAAGTTTTAAAATGGGAAAGTATAAAGAAGTAGAAAGTGGAAATCACAAAATGTACAGAGGCGCAATGTAGGAGCTGTGCAATTTAAATTCCAGGGATGTTAATGTAACACAGAAAGAAACCACTCTCATATCTTGACATAAAATGGAGCAAACACACAAAAACGGACAAAACAGCGCACACCAATGCACCAAAGTGACTGCCCTTGGCGCCATCTCAATGGTAACATGATGACATTATATCTCATCAATAGGGTGATGTTTTTTGCTTGTCTCTAACAGATACTAACCTCTGACACTTTTACTGCCACAGCAACAGGGTTGTTGAATGGGAAACACCTCTAATGGTTATGAAACAAACAGACGGTACCATTAAAACCAGACAGTGGCCTGTGTTTGTGTGAGTCTCTGTGGTGTCTGTCAGGTTGTTTTGTTCAGCGGTGAAGGTTTGGTTCGAGCCAAAACTGCCTCCCTGGCTCGACTATTCAAGAGCTCTAATTGGACCCAAAGAGAGATGCTGCTTCACGGTGCAAACATGATATTATTGTGATGTATTTTCTCTGTATTAAATATATACGAAGAAATGAAGTGAGCGGTTGTTGTTGATAGAAGACCCAGGATTTTAGTTTGCATTCATATGTGAAAACGACTTAGTACGCAAAAGAATGAGTGATAATACAATGCAACTTCCCCCTTTGGTATACAGTCTCTACAGTCTTACCAGGTGGTCAATGCCAATGCTGTTCCAGCCTTGCATGATGGGAAGGAAAGAGATGAAGGTGGGAATAACCCAGCAGCCGCCAATCATCAGAGCCACTCGCATCGGGGTCATTTTGTTCCTGTAGACCAGAGGTTGGCAGCAGATAGCGTAGTACCTGCAGATTGAAATGAGACATTGATCAACACATCAATACGATGATTGACATTGTGGATATAAATTCGATCTCCAGTCCAACCCACACAGTTCTTTTCTAATACTTCATTTTCTCCAATGTCACGTTCCCACATGTCTACATCTCTGTTGAATCTAAAAGCACTGAAACGTTTTTACATATTCTAATTCCTCCATCACGACACTCTGCCTCCAGCCAGTAAGTAGGGCTGTAAATGGGCTGTGATTGCACAATGGGACACATTTGGAATACATGTTTATTTCTGGTGCTTTCAGTCCCTCTGTTCTCTTCTCCTCGTCATTTTGAATGAGTTCTTTGGCAAGACATGAGGGTGTCTGCAGCCAGAGCATTTGCAAAAATATGCAACAATTAAGCACTACAACATCCTCAAACACATTCTTCTTTTCTCTCGTTGTGTCTCTCCTCCAAATCCCTTCTCTGTCTGCCTCTTTTTGCACGTCATTCCTATATCCTTGGATGCCTCCTTTTACTTCTCTTCCTTGGGTACGATTTAATGTTATTCACATCCTTTACCTCTTTCTCTTTGTCCTTCACCCTTTGCTTTTATCATCTTAAAAAAAAAACCCAAGCAGGTGTTCAAAATATCACCATGTCTGAAACTGAAATGAGGTCTCAAATAAAACCTGAACAAATAAGGAGAGAAAAATAACTTTTGTAACACCTCATTCCATCCAGTGCATCAGAACGTTCCCTCCTCTGTTAGTCACTAAATTGTCGCTAAAGCCTTGTCTGCTGCAGGAGACAGGATGTTCAGCTGCAGCGTCTCATTACTTCTCGCTCATGACAGTTATTAGTCGGAAAAGAGGCTACTGGAGAAGCTGGCCACCAATTAACTCATGCTATGTGGTGCATCTGTTGTAAGAATATACGTTTATTGTTACAAACATTTGATTCATGAGGTGAGGCAGGCAGGGAATTGTCCTTCTCTGGATGCTACACTGCAAAAACTAAAATCTAAGATCATCATAGTGTCGTATTGTCAGTAACATAATATATATATTTTTTACTGGAGACAAGCCATGTTCACCAGCTCAGTCCATAAAATGTCTTTTTTCAAGTTATCTAAAGACAAAAATGAAGCCTGAATTGCTTGATAGAAATTTTTTAAAAATCTGCCAATGGTGTGAGAAAAAAAAAGTTTCTTTTAGCAAGACGTTCTTCTTATTCTAAGAAACTTGACCAGCAAATTTTTTTGTCCCCCAATGGCAGCTCACACAAAGTATAATAAAGACAACTTTTACTAAAAATAAGACACAAACACTTGCTTAGATTTCAGTTTTTGCTGTGTATATGTGTTTTGGGTTATAAAGATTGTAGGTTAATGTTACAAATAGAGTGAAACAACAATCTTTCGGGGACACTTTTGAAGCCATCACATGGGATAATGTACAAAACATTAAAAAATATCTGACTGACCTAGCATTGGTTGGAGAAAAGATATAAAATCAAAGTCAAGATTCAAGAAAAAACCCTCATGGCCAAAAAGGTTTAACAGTATTTGACTTGAATAGATGCAGTAAGAAACTTGATCTCTAAAACAACCAGTCACTCACTCTAGTAGCATTTTGTTAGCGAACTGTCAAAGGAAGACAGGTCATGAAACTTGCAACCACAATTTTTTTTAAAGTAAAGCCTAATCTTTAATATCTGTATCTTACTTCATTCATAACTTTCCCCAGTTAAACACTTGCTCTGACTCTGACACTTCAATGTGAGAGTGCTCTGTGTGTGTGTTTAAGCGTGCGCACATGTGCACAGAATCACACACTACAGCAGGAACTCCCAGCATGCTGTCAGGCTGTGATATCACTCCGACGACACTGGCCCAGAACTGCATGAATGAAATCACACTGATGAGAGTGGGAAAAAAAAGTATGAATGAGTGCAGAGAGAAAAGGGTTGGGAGTGAAAAGAGAGGAGGAGGAGGAGGAGAAAAGCAGGAAGGATGGAAGGGATGGGAGAGACAGAACGAGGGGGAAGAGGAAGAACGGGGCGAAGAAAGTCTAAAAGAGTAGCAGGGGAATGAAAGGGGACGGGAAACAGGAGGAGGAAGAGGAGAAGGCTTCAGATATGAAAAAAAAGATGGATCCATATTTAGAGAAGCTCGAATGACAGATGCATTGCTTACTGTACAAATCCTGTATCTGCAGTTTCACCTGGGTCAATGACTCTCCTCCCTCTCTCTCTTTCTCTCACTGTGTGTGTGTGTGTGTGTGTGTGTGTGTGGGTGTGGGCACCAAGCACTCAGGTCTGTTCCATCGTGATAGAAAACAGATGAAGTCGACCAAGCGAGCCACTCAGACCTCCATTACCCTCTCACCTAATGGGTCTATGCGTGCTTGTCAATGTGTGCTTGTGCATGTGTTTCATGTGTGTGTGCTTTTGCAGTGTATCTGCAGGCACTTGTGTCATGCTTCAGTGTGTTTATGATTTCCTGTTTGTGTAGGATCAGACATATAGCTGCAAAAGGTTCGCAGGGTACAATTTGTGAGAGTAATTAATGCAGCCTTCTGTATATGTGTGTGTGTGTGTGTGTGTAGGTGTGTGTAGTGACTGTATCGGTGTTTATCATTATTATAATACCCTATTGCTGCTGTTATAAAAATAAATATGAATGGCTTTGATTAATTCTCTAATTTCCTTTCAAATGTTTCTTGCATGCTGATAATTTGTATTATAATGATTCTCCCTCAATGCATGAAGTAAAACACTTTACACAACCTTTGAGTTCTAGATAGACAACAAAAAAAGTAAAAAGTGCCATGCAATGTTGGCCACAAGAAAACAAAAGAAAAAAAAAACAACAACAATATTTCTTTTTACTTGTGATATAAAACACAAAATAACATGAGAAAGCAGTGCGTAATACAAACAGTGATAAGGGTGTTCTCCACCTAGTTGAAACAAATCTAATAGAAAATGGTGAGATTTTCAATCAAGGACTTTCTGGTCATACTGAAATGAAACATAACAGGTAAAATCACCTAAATGTGGGTCACTAAGGTTTGCAATGCTAAGAAGCAGACTTCAAATCCATCCACATTTTTTAACACTTGATGCATACTCTAACTCTAACTGTAAATCAGGGAGATGTGGTGGACACTCTGAACATATAATACCCCTGATAGATTGACTTTAAGAATCTGGAGGGCTGGTGTAGCTTTATAAGATGAGACAGGTATTCGGGGCCTATTCAGAGACTTAAAACCAAATTAAAGTATCTTAAAATCGATCCTGTACCTAATCAGAATTAAGTGAAGTGAGGAAAGCACGTTTCTTAGATGCAGTTAGGAGAAGCGCTGCTGCATTTTGAACAATCTGCAGGTGTTTGAGCTTAGACTGGTCAAAGCCAACGTACAGGGAGTTACAGTGGTCTATGTACATTTGTCAGTGCTGACCATCCTCTAATTGAGTAAAAAGTTAACTTTCTCTGATGCATTTACTGGTTTAATTCTTTGCAGTTTGTCACACTTTTTTCTTTTTTCACTGAATTAATTACCCCAGCTTTCTTTGGAGGTCATGTCTCATCTTTTGATTTATATTCTGGTGAAAAAAACAGTTTCACCTTTCTTTAATGAGACACATTTTTGGTGCCACCTGTCTCTTGTGCTCAAACTGAAATCATAATGTATTGGATATGAATAATCCTTTCTGTTTTTGTTGCTGCCCTCTCAGTGAATGTCTCAGACTCATCCTCTCCTCAGCAGCTGAATTTACACTTTTTCTTAACTTGTGCTGATCCTTGGAGGGTTGACTGAACACTGAGCTCTGCAGCAGCAGTATTAAAGCTAATCCACTTCATCCCATCAGCTGTCACTGTTGGTATTTTGCTGCCTCCCTGGCTTTGGTCCCACATCATTACCTGTTTTCAGTGCGTGGCATTTAACAGGCATCAGTAAATTGGAGATGCTGTGTATTCTTCATGTGGCCTGCATGTGCCAAGGCTTTAATCGAGGTCAACAAGCTCTCATATTTGAATAGCAGAAATAGTTGTGCTGAAAGGTTGCAAATAGATTTTTAAAGAGTGGACGCAAAAGTCTAGAGGACAAATCTGACAGCACAGAGGCACAGCACGCAGGCTGGAATACACGCAAAGAGCCTATGGTATGCGTGAATGCAGATAAGCACACACACACACTCTTTCACACACATTAACCTGGGAAAGATTAGAAGCAGACGGAGCACGCTTGAACAGCAGCGTGTCATGACCGCAACACTTTAAATGGTCCCTGTATCCTTTTGATCTACAGGTCGCTCCCTCTGTTTATTTCTGACTTTTTCATTCTAACTTTATTTGTACAAAGCTAGTTTCTGAGAAATCCTGCACACTGGAAGCTGGAAACATTCCCACATTGCTGGGGGACATTTGTTTTTGTCTGCACCTCAAAACCTGAGGGAGTGATCCCAGCCGTTAGTCTGTAGATCACACACTCTGATAACGGGTTCCCCAGCTCTGCACCCCTGCTTTCCTTCAGGGCGTCCGGATCACAAACATTTGATCCTGCTAAACAGCAAGCGGGATTAAGTCAAATGCAATTACATGTTAAGTTAAGCAGCACCCTTGATTTAAGTATTGGGTATAAATGACCAGCTTCAGCCTGAAGAGCCACTGTCAGAGTGTGATCGGTGGTGACACATGCCAAAACTCAGCAACACTTTGAAACAGCGTTGCCCTATCCTGTCAGTCATCAGCATCTGCTCCTCTTCTCTCAGGGGGAGCGCATTTATGTTGGCAGGTTTGGACATGTTGGTGGCACATTAAAGAGGGGAAGAGAGAAAGAGGGGGGGTATCAGGCAGCAGAGTGGCACAAGGAAGCAGCAAATCAGACACTGTCAAAGTAAACAAACAGTGAGACAAAAAGCTGTCACGACTTGAGAGGTTTTCTAAAGAGGTGTGTGCTGTCAAAGCAAAAGCTTGGTTTGTCCTCTGAGTGGAAACAATATCTTTGTCATGGATTGAGTGACTCACTGTCTTCAGCCGTTATTTCTCTTTACTGTCACTCATTCCCATCGACCCGTTTCTTCTTTCTCTCTTCTCTTTTCATAACACAATACACAGTTTGCTCTTTTGACTGGTGTTGTACTCCACCAGGACAAGACCAAATCAAGAAAAATCAAGTTTACAGTTTTGCATTATCACTGTTTTCTGATTTCAAATGCATAAACGTTAAATTTTCATGGTTGGTTTGTTACTCAAAGTCCTACCTGTCGTTCATAAAATGAGATGATGTCTGCCTAAGTGTGTAAAAGCTTACTTTCGATAAAGAACATCACAAAATAAGTTGTCATTGGAGTGTAACTACAACACTATATAACACACCATTTTCACAGCAGTAAATAAATAATCAACAGGTCATGAAAAAAAAATCTGTCAAAGGATTATTTATTTTAACCTCAAGTGCTACAACCAACAATATTAGCATATTTCAAGTGTGTTGGAATCCAGAAATGTGAGCATGCATATGTTTTCCTTTTAAAAGTCTTTTTCCAGTTTCCTGTTTCTGCCCCACTCTTAATGCATCTTTATGATGCTGCATCCTCCTAATAGCATCTCTTTTTGTTTTTTCAACCTAAATTCATTCCAGTTCAGTCTTTATAAACCATCCCCATCACATAATGAATGAATGAAGAGCTTTTTCCTGCAGCTGTTCATTTATTTCTCTCTGTTTTCCTCCCCGTTTCCTTCTCTTTTCTTGGCATTCCTCTCCTTTCTTTCTCTTCCTCTGTTGTGCACAGAAGCTTGTATTGTCTATCAGCCAAGTTCCTCGAGCAGAAATTAACTGCAGGCAACAGATGTTTCCTTTTATTGCACGATGAGCATCAAGTGAGGTTTCAAGCTGCCTCTTTTCCTCCTCCTGCTTTCAGACTGTGTTGTTGCATTTCAATCAGTTTATTCACTTCTTCCTTGCTCTCATGTGACCCCTGGGATTGTTTGAGGTCTGGTAAGTTCATATAAAGTGAAAGATGGATGAGCAAAATGTAAAGCCAGTAGTTGCAGCAGCATAAGCAGAAGTACAATGAATCAGTGTATCAGCATTTGCAAATGGATTTACAGCAAGGTCGAGAGGTAATGTAAAAACACTATAACAGAAGTCAAGAGGAGAAAGCAACATGCACAGGTCAGGATATCTCTTCATTTTTATCTTTACATTAATTTATTATATTTGCTCATGCAATCTTTTCACAAGTTGAAAAATGATTGTCTTTGATGCCTTGTATAAGACTATGACAGTGAACATTTGAGGTGTTGTCATTCCTCCATCCCACTTGTCTGGGGGAAAATTGTGATCAATTTGCAGGCATTGAAATGAGACATAGTAATGTACACTCATTTCTATCTTGTTTCCACACTTTGCTGGGGTGATTCTGTGTTGAGTTGTCAGCCACTGTGAAAGCAAGAATGACTCAGTTCAGTGTTTTGATCCAGAGAATGAGCACTTATGCTGCTGCTCTTATGGTAAATGGTATACAACCGTATTTTACACAGCACACTCTCTGCTATTGAATCATCACATAAAGAGCTTTTACATGACCTGTCACATTCAACCGTTTACATACTCTGATTGCAGAGGTTGCCATGAAAGCTCCCATCACAGTCAACTGGTTTAACTCACACATTGCTGGCACGGTTTGCTCAAGCACATCCACAGCTGCACCTACATCCATTACAATTGTAACCATGATAAAACAAACACCCGTCCTGGTATTTTCCAGATGGTCAAGATGCAATTGCTGGAAAATGAGCCCTGTAGCTTAAGACAAAAGGGCAGAATTGACTCTTCATTGAAGTTTCTACTGAATTAAAAATCCAGTTAAGACACGGTGTATCGATCAAAGCTCTGAGTGTTGGTGTTTGGCATCCAGGCTCCAAACCTCATCATCTCTTGTAGATTAACTTTGCATGCAGATACTAAGGAGTGGTGAGATAATATCTCAAATCTCCTAAATTTAGAGTATGCAAGGGAAAGTGGTGGGGCTAAGCAAATTGGAGCAAAGCTGTGGCAGAGTCTGTGTGTGTTTGTAGGGTGATGCATGGAAAATGTGAAACCTGGTACCAATAAAATCTTATCAATACCGATCCCTAGTTATTCCTCTCACCTTCAGCATCCATAATGATTACATGAACATGCCAAAATGTGCAAGTACATAGCCACTTATAGGACCAACAGCTTCTTTCCTTGTTGGGGAGTTGGCAATACCAGATACTTCTGTTTAGGGGTGAGCTGCATATCACATCATGCACTTTCTCTCCGTGCTTCATGCTCTGTATACTGTCCTTTCTTTCTCAAATAAAGACTTAAGGGACTGGAAATGTAGATGAAATGAAAAGGAAAATAGTCTGTCAAATCTACATCATAAAATTCATTTCCCCCAAGTAATCGAAAGCATCCTGCCCTGACTGCTAAAAGCAGAAATTGTACTGACAAGTTAACAAAAAAAGGAATATAAAATAATGAGTTAGTACGCAGGACTTTGGCTGAGAGGATCAAATCTCTCAGCTAATGGAGTAATAGTGAGAAAAATTCTGTGTCAAGAAAAAGATTCCTGTGTGTGTGTTTTTCCCACTGATGTTGTTTACTTCATGTTGTGTCTCTGTCAACAGCTCAGCAGAGCATTCGTTTTGGGTCACAAAATACCTGAATTCAGTGATAGTGTTTGATGGTAGTGAAAAATAATCAAAAAAACAAACCAGAATGTGAGCTGAGCTTTTCATCTGGGGGTAAAAATGTGATGAAGATGCTGTGTTCCTTTTAAATTCTCTTTTTTTTTTTTAAAAGAGAGGATTTCATTCTTTCCTTGTGTGTTTACATTTGTCCTCCTGCAGGGAGTTTCTCTGCAGATGCTTCCTTTCATAGAAAATACCTCAGAAATGCATTCACCTCATTTCAGTATGACCTCATCAAACTGTTTTTGTTTTTCAGATGCTGGAAGTAAAAATAAACTTCAACAGTGGGTCCTCTTTTTGATGGTTTCCTCATTCCGTTGCCAGGCGTCACAGTAAGCTCCGTTTGAGGTCCTTTCAAAGAACAAAAAACAAGCACCAGGCAGTCCAAAACACTCCTCTTTGGGTTTTAATTGATTGTTTTGGAGGTTTATAAGTCTAACAATGAAGAAGTAATTGACTTTCAAAACAACAGTAGTGCTTCTTATTCACTTGAGGTTACTAATTTAATTACATTTAGAAGTATAATTGGGAGTTCTAGAGAAAGCTAACAATTTTCTCTCAGGTCATCAATACTGAAAACCTTTTCACGTGTCCCAGAGTCTTAGACATCAGAGTTAGAAATCCCTGATGTGAAGCTGATAAGCGAAACATCTCCACAGTCCAATACATCAAAGATGCACAGTTACTCCCAGTAATTATAAATCACATCTATGTCATGGTGCAGAACTGTCTGATTCAGTAAAGTGAGATTAGTATCAGGAATGAGGTGTTTTATAAAACTCTTATTTCAGCCTCTGTTTGAAACCCTTTGTTTATGCAACTGTCTTTTTGAAGCTCCTTGCCAAACAAACCTCTTCTCTCCTGATTGGCCTGTCAGTGGCAGAGACATGAGCGAACCTTGATGATTGAGGTCTGCACTTCTACTTGAACCAGTCAGGAGATTCTTATGCAATGACCTCATCAGTTCAGCAAATCTTGTTAAGATCTAGAGAAAAATTGTGCTATTTTTCAGAGGGGGCTGCTCTGAGCAATTTAAAGATTAACATATTTACTTCTTCCCATGATGTGGACATGACGCAATTTTAAAGTTTGCATAATGTTTAGTACGCACATCCGGCATTTTTAAATTATTTGAAAGCCTGTAGAACTCAGCACTTAATTTGTCCCTCATTGAAAAAGAAATCAGCAGGTGGAACCATCAGAAAGTCTGACTCAGACAGGAAATGGATCTGATTGTTTTTAATGATTTTTAGATCCATAACAGGTTGGGCTTGTTTGTTCTTACAAATATCTAGTGCTCTGATTTCTTTGGGTTTCTGTACAGGATTCATTATTTCACTTCAGCAGCAACAGAAGTCAGGTCTCTGAGGATGAGATGTTTCTTTTTTGGAGCTGTAACGTGAAATGCCAAAAGCATTCTGGAGGCTAAAGCTTTGAACTACAATCCTGGCTGAACCCAGAGCTGGGCAGAAAAATAACACGTTTTTTGTTTTTTACAATGTTCAAAAACAAAAGATCTCACTCCATCACTCATCTCAAACTTTTAACCTTACTTTGGCCAAAAAGGTTATCTGGACTGTGAACTGGTCCAAAGAGACATTGAAATATTCTCTAACACGCCCATTTGCAGCCCATTAGCAAGGCAAAGAAATGTTTCTCTGAAGAAAGTAGTGAGGCTTTACTTTGACCCATGGCATACTGAAAGACGAAAATAAAGAAGAGGAAATAGGTTTTTTTTAATGTTTTTGACCTCACTTTCTTAAAAAGTCAAGCATTAAAGCCTTACAATATCTACAGGGTGAAGAGGAAGAGAAGGTTCCCTTTTTTGATGTCCAGTTTGAACACAGACTCTGTGACGCACACAGGAAGCACTTTGAGGGTCAATATAGAGCTCAGAATAAAAGTTCTTTAAAGTCTTTTTATGGAGAAATGTATTTCAAAGAAAAGTGGAAAGCTTGAGGAACGCCTTCATTAAGGTTTCATGAGTGCTGATGGAGGGACATACACACACTGGAGTGGTGACTAACACTCGGAGGTTTGTCAAGCATTTATTTCAGGAAAGTCATGAGAAAAGAAACTTAGAGAAACAAGTTTAAGATTTTATTCTCACTGTTATCAATTCAAAAGTGACTTACAACTCTGTAGTTTCACGTTTCCTTATCTGGGTATCTGAAATTAACACTTCCCTCTTAAATTTTTGTCTATGAATCTTGAGTTTAATCCAGTTTTCCTCTTTGATCATTTATCCCCTCCACCCTGAATCTGACTTTGTGTGTTTTGTGTTACTTTTTCGATCTCTTTCCATCTCTTTCAGGCCCCAAAATTGTTCCCTTTTGAAGGCTGTTTATTGCAAGAGTTTCTGTTTCTACTAAGTGCTGCTTGTCTTTATATTTTGTTGCTAGTAAGTGCTCAGTAGTTCAACACTTCCGAAAAAAATAATCTGAACTAGACTTTTACCTTTCAACCATTTCAATTCAAAGTTATTAAGAATTTACATTCACTACACTTAGGATATCTAAACATTAAAGATGACACAAGCAGATTCTGGCTGGTGTCTTTGTTAAATTACTGCTATTTATGCTGCGAGCTTATTAATTGGCCTTTATATTGAGCAATTTTGTTTGACATTTTCACTACTTTTGTCAAGAACCCTCAGGCTCCTTCATACTTTTCCTTCCGCCACTAACTTGTGCTCATGTTTTTTTCTGTATTTCTGCACATTT
This sequence comes from Thalassoma bifasciatum, assembly GCA_008086565.1. NCBI lineage: Eukaryota > Metazoa > Chordata > Actinopteri > Labriformes > Labridae > Thalassoma > Thalassoma bifasciatum. The sequence goes on along the minus strand of RPOG01000600.1, from coordinate 158,766 downwards.
TCTGAAAGTTTACAGACACCAAACAATGCAGTGCCACCAGAAATCTAGTGGGAAAGCCACAGCTCAGGCCAAACACAGCATGTTTCCTGTCAAATGTAAAAAAAAAAAAAGTATAAAGGAGCTTATAGTGTCTTCTCTTGTGAGGAAAAGCTTTCACTTATTCAGGGTTTAAAGAGTTTGGGCTCAATATTGGAAGCATCTTGGATTAGCCTGATGGGCCATAAACCTCAAACTGTCTGGGGAAATTAAGGCTCTCTCCTTGCTTGTGCCGTCAAGGTGCCCTCCCCCATGGCATGTAACCCCCAACGGTCCTCCAGGGAAACTCTGCAGCTCTAATCAGAGTGTTTTGCTCCGTTTTTAGTCCCTGGAGTAGAATTACACCACAGGTCTCTTTAACTAAAATCGGCCAAGGAGAGACCCAGCACCATGATCTACTGTGAGGTCTGAACAGAGACAGGTTGGGAGGTTTTGCTCTGCTGGGTTCGGTGAAGTAACAAGTTGAGGCTTTGAATTGTAGATCACTCGTACTTTACAGTTTGAGGAGGAATCTCTCAGGTGTCTTTTTCAAACACCCACAGATGAATTTTCCTCTCATTAATTTCCTTGTTTCATAAAAATCTGTCCCTTAGAATTTGCTTGGTTTGCAAAAGTCATGCAGCTCTGTCTTAAATTGTTCATTAGAGTCGGTTCAGCAGTGCCCCTGTCATGTTCAAGTGCACTGTAACAGTGTTTTCACATCTTGTTAAAAAGAGAAGCTTTGAGTTGACAGAAGTGATGATATCCTCATTCCTGGTCACTTTTAATTATAACTGTGTGCTTAAAGAGGCGGCACACTGAGTCGAGGTTATCTGCTGTTTCCATCTTGGGTTTTTAACATTAAGGTGACTCTGAGGTTGGCCTTCCCCTCAGGTTAGATGGACTTTTTCAGAGATTGAAGGTCAGCAACTCAGGAGTGAAAAAGTAAAACAACCTTGATAGCTCTCCAAAAGATGTTTGACCTCAGGCAGTAGATGTGTTAGTCATCTGTAGTTATCAAGCTGTTGTAATTACAGACCAACATGTGTGGCTGTAGTCTACCTTCGAAAAACAAGGACAAGGCAAATAAAAAATGTTAGAGTATGGATTTAACTGATGTTTACATGTGGGGAAAAGCACTTTCACTCTCAGTACTCCAAATCCAACAGCTCTTCTGTTTGTGACTCACTGTGATTCCACTTATCTCACCCCGACAGATGAACTCCTGAACAAAGAGAAAGTTTTGGCTCTGTGTTTGGTAATGAACGCGGATTAGCAGCAAATCCAGAGTTAAATCTGTCAAATTTTGCTTGTTTTAATCTTTGGTGCCTTTGTTTATGATGTTGTGCAGAATGAGAGTGTTTTATGTGTTTGTTGAAAATGTAAAAATACCCTGCAGAGCACTCTCAATCTGGGCCCAGAGCCACAGGAGACTCCAGACTCTCTGCTGCGTTTTGCTGCAGCTGACTTGAGTGGCAGTTTCATTAATTCCCAGTCTCATCATGCAGTTTTCCATGAGGACACACTTTGAGTCTCTCTATCTGTCACTCTGTGTGGTACTTTTAATATAAACACAAACTTCATCTCCAGTGGCCTGAAAACTTGTCATTACAGTCTGACAGTTTACAAGCTATTTGGAGCGTTTAAGTGATGCTCCTTGAGATGATGACAGCGGCTCGTTTTGGCTCCACTATCCTCCCTCTACTGCAGCTGGGTCAGGGCTCATCACTTCAGTTCATGACTTTGTGTTACATAAGGTGTGTGACTAACTCAACTCCAATGAGCACATAATCAAACACTAAAACCACCAAATCGTGATCTTTCTCTGAAATAATTGCAGTGAATTTTTGCAAGTTAAACTTTTAAAATTACACCTTCTGGGGAAAGTCATGCGAAAAGTGAGTTAAAGGCACAAGTTCAAGTTTTTATTCTCACTGTTATCAATTCAAAAGTGTCTTTTTGTCTATAAATCTTGAGTTTAATCCAGTTTTCCTCTCCGATCATTTATCCCTCCACCTTAAATCTGGCTTTATGTCTTTTGTGTAACTTTTTCAATCTCTTTTCAGGCCCAAAAATGGTTCCCTTTTCAGGACTATTTATTGCAGTACTTTTTGTTTTCTACTGAGTGCTGTGTGTCTTTATATTTTGTTGCGAGTAAGTGCTCAGTAGTTCAACACTTCCGAAAAAAAAAATCTGCAAATTGCCTTTAGAATAAGACTTTATCCTTTCAACAATTTCAATTAAAAACTTGCTCACTAAGAATTCACATTCACTACACTTTGGATATCTAAAAATTAAAGATGATACAATCAAGTTTTGCAAGTTAAACTTCTGAGATTACACCTTCTACTCCTTGGCCATTTCTTTAAGATTCTGCTTTCAGAGGCTGAAGAAGAGTTGAGCTGATCATCTGGCGTATATATAGAAAACTTCTTTGCTGATTGCAGAAATGGAGCAATAGATGGACATTTATTTGAAAGGCAGTCAGCAGATTCAGCAGCACAAGCACAATCTGGTGAGATCTGGTGACTGTGGAGCTCGTTGGTGTACAGAGAATTCATCTTCATATTCAAGAAAGCAGTTTGAGATTTGAGCTGCTGGGGGTCTTTATCAGAAGATGGGTGCAATGTGCTCAGAAAGAGATAGACATGGTCAGCAATAATAATACTCAGGAAGGCTGTAGGCATTAAACCATGCTCAATTGGTACTAGGGGCCCAAAGTAAGCCAAGAAAATCTCCCCAACACCATTTTAGCAGCAGCAGCCTGAACAGCTCATACAAAGCAGGATGGATCCATGTTTTCATAAGATAAGATAAGGTACTCCTTTACTCATCCAACAACGAGGAGACTCAGTCACAGCAGCAATAACAGAAAGTGTATAGAGCAAAACTTCAAAGATTGTATAAACAGAATAGTATAATAAGTGTTAACTAGAAAAAGAAAGTCCAACAGAGATGATACTTTGGCCATAGCTCTCCACAGGGTCAAGGACTGAGGTGCCCTTCTGCACTTTTATCATATATATACATACTTTTTTAGCCTGTAAATATTGTTCGAGTCTATTTGCTATTCTTTTGTGTTTATAGTTGTCGATAATATTCTACACGCAAAATTTTTACTATAATTATTATTTCCCCATTTAATGCCTTACTACTACCTGTACAAGAGAGCACAGTATACCAAAGCAAATTCCTGATATGTTCATTCCTTGCATGTTTGTACCTGGCCATTAAAATTGATTCTGATCCTGATTCTTCACCAGTCTAATCAGCCTTGCTCGCTTGTGTCCCCACAGCAAGTGAAAATTTTACAATGTTGTTTTCCTTTTTATGTTATCAATGCTAAATTCTGAGACTACAATCTGAGCCTACAATCTGAATATGGGGCTCAAATTCAGACTCATACCAGATCAGGCAATGTTTTTCAATATTGTGTGGGTTGTAGCCACTCACTGGATATCTCCTTGTTTTGGTGACATTCTCTTTAAACCCTAGAGACAGCTGTGTGTGAAAATCAAAGTGGATCAGCAGTTTGTGAGATACTCAGACCAGCCAGTCTGGCACCAAAAACCATGCCCAGGTCATTAAACCACCTTTATCCTCATTCTCATGCTCAATTTAAAATTCAGCAGGTAGTCTTGACTATGTCTACATACACCGAGGTGCATTTGATTGGCTGATTAGATATTTGCCTTAATGAGCAGCTGAACCAGTGAACCTAATTCAGTGGCTGATGAGTGCACATCTCAGATACTGTCTGCTATCATCCTATGACACTTTAGTCAATTAAAGCAGCCACCAACATTAAAGGCTCCCATGAAGGGGATTTATATGAGATAAAATGTGACATGGCAAGAGATACTAGCTTCAAAAAAGTGGAGGGGGCAGCACAAAATATCCATACCCAGCATAGTTAGTTCAGAAAAATTAAGAGACATGGTTTTATTTCCCTGGGATTTTATGTTTTGGGAAATACAGCTTGAAATTGTGTTAGGTGTGTACAAAGAAGCTCCTCTTCTCTGATAATTGCAAAAAGAAACCTTTCCTTATTTCCCTGCTGCTGAGCTTTGAATCTTTGCTCTGCAGTCTCACTCGGAAAGTGATCCGGCACAGAAATCCGAATATGTGACATGGAGCTCACTGTAATGATCAACATTGTAAGGTAAACTGCATTTTCATCATAAAACCTTCAATGAGAAGCTATCAAGGTGAAGTCTGCTTTCATAAAGATTTTCACAGAAGAGTTTCTGCAGACATGATGTTAAGACATGATACACCATAGCAGGGTGAAATAGTGCGGAAACCCACAATAGGAACATATATTTATCAACTTCGACACAGAACATTTGGTCTACATTTTCAATTTTCTTAAGTCCTAAACTATTACAGACCTTTGCTACAAAAGTCAGTGACCATACAACAGCTTTGGAAGTGTAAAATCACTGATAAGACTCACTGTTGCTCACACCTTTTTTAGACTAATGCTTTGTGGAGTTTAATCCAGCTGTCTGCATATAAGCCGTACTCTGTCCACTCTGATTTCCTCACATTCATGGCTGCTACGCTCAGCCTGAACAAACAACAGATACCAACAGAATGAGGTGAGCTACAGAAACAGTCACGGAGGCTTTTCAAAATCAGTACAAAATGTTCCCAAAGGATGGGATCTGGTTCACTTTCAGGAAAATACAAATGAAGTCAGGTATTACGATTAAGATGGGAAACTAAGTGATACAAAGCACAAAACAGATGTTTGCAGCAGAAGATCTGTCCACATCACCCCCAACTGTCCAGTAAAATTTAGTAGTACTGGGAAACCCCACAGTGCATAGTCTCTATAACCACCTTGCAAACAAGTAAACACATTACAGGTGACTGACAGACAAGCATCAAGTCATACACCTTGATTGGCGCTCAATATCTACTTCTCTCAAAAACTAAATGCAGATTTTGATGTTTTTCAGGCAGGTTACTTCTCTGCCTCACTCACCAACTGCACAGCATCACAACAGGAAAACCCAAAAGCAATCATAAACTAGAATACTCAATAAGCAAGACTCACTCTGACATATCAACAGCATGTGTATGCACTTTAGGAAACATTTTTCTATGCTTTCTTGCAGGTAAGATTAACTGTTATGTTTATGTCTGCTGCTGTGCTGAATTTTGTCAGGTGCCATAAATGCCAGGCTTCTCCTTTTTTTCTTTTTCTTTTTTTTTGTCCCTTGTGTTGAAATGAATTCTATCAGAGTGCCTGCAGAGGCAATAAAGAGAATTTATCCAGTTTGAATTCTTTCCCTATTTGATCTATCAGTGTGGAAGTCCCCTCCCTCTTGAGTTAATATAAGAACTGTCAAAAGGAAGGGTTCTGCTTAAAAAGAGGACATCATACAAGAGTCTGCTGAGTGTTATGAGAGATTCACAGCTGAATAATTCTGCACCAGTAAAATAAAGATGCCTCCACTGACTTGAGGTTCACAATGTAATTTGACAGATTTTTGTGGAGAGTATCAAAACTATACATTTTTAGAACATTATTCTATGAGCAATCTGAAAAACCATGTTTCCATTTACCCTGTTACCGACAGGGCTACCATCTTAGATCCTACAAAATAGCTACAGCAAAAAAGGTTTTTGTCAATCTCTCAGCTTCTATATAACATTAAAGACTAATTTATGACAGCTAAACCAACATTTTCTGTGCAAGTGAATTCCTTGGTAACAACATAAATAATCTGGATTCAACAAAAAAACTTGTTTGACAGAAATTTTTGTGTGTACCTTCGCAACCCGGATGGTATCTTGGCGTCTTAAAAATCAGAGGCAGAACTGAGTGAAAGTAGAGGTTATCACACCAAAGTACCAATGAGAGACAATTTACAACCCCATAATAACACGAGATTATGGCCCTTTAGGCACCTTGTGGTTTGTCACTCATGTTGAGAGACACGATAATACAAGCACCGCCAACTTACATGTAAGGTACAGTTAGATGTTCAACGTATACATATTAAAGACCTTGTACAATAATGAGACTGTAAGTTAAACATATCATTGTTGTTGGTGTTTAGTATGGCCTAATGACCAATTCCTTTTATGAAATTAGTAAGTATTTGCAAAAACTGTTGTCACAAATGTCTCAACACATCTGCAACTGGGAGCATCAGATTACTGGGCCCTGAAAATGGTAGTTTATTGGAAAAAAATAAAAGGTGTATGTCATTAAGAAGCTGAGATCTTGATGCTATTTCACAAAAACCGAAGATGGCGTCCATATTGGGGTGGGGGCTTAAAGGGGGCACTGTTTCTCTGATTTCTTATAGTATATGGTTTCCAAAAATGTATTGTTTTCATTCTCTCCAGTTAAAATCCAAAAATAGTGAACCTCACTACTTTTTCACAAAGTAAAACAACTTAGAAGTACTCATTATCCAACCACAGCCTTAACAGATTTGGTGCTATTTCATGTCACATTAAAGCCTGAAATGCAAAAACACACACACACAACCATCACATGAAAAGGCAGTCCGACCTGTCCAGGGCGATGCAGCACAGGTGCAGTATGGAGGCTGTGGTCAACAGGACGTCCAGCGAAGTCCGGACCAGGCAGAAAGTCTCTCCGTAGATCCAGTGCTGGTGGACCAGCTCGATGGCACCAAACGGCATGACCAGCACCGACACCAGCAGGTCGGCAAACGCCAGAGACACAATGAAGTAGTTGGTCTTGATTTTCCTGATGGGGAGACAGTTTGAAGAGGGAAAGACTTCATCATTTGAACACAATAACAAACACAAACTCAAACAGTTTCTGTATTCGCCGCAATTGTCTTTGACAGTTTAAATAAAAGCAAAGGTTTTGTTTCAATTTGAATACAAGAGAAATAAATCACTTTGGCATTTCAGTTGAAAATAATTAATCATACTGTGGAGCAGGGACATCAGATAGCAGCTGAAATGTTTTAGTTTAAACAAAACAGCTCTGTGCGTCCTTGTAATTATGAAAACAAAACAAAAAAGGCCACAATGTTCTCATTAAATGGGCTCATATGCATTTTGATGTGGTTTCAAGGAAAAGCCAGACGACAAGTTTTAATCAACGTTTGATTAGCATAAAACTGGATCCTATAATGAAATGCGTCTGTCATTCAGAGGAGAAAGAAAAATGATAATTTTGCCAATCTAAGGCAGTTATAGAATATTAAAAAATCACCAATATTTGTTTTGTTTCTGCTGCTCAGTTAAATGTCAATGAATGCAGCTGATTTCAGCATGAACAGGCAACAACTTTCAATATGCATCAAACAGAAAGTGTGAGAAAATAAGGTGGCGAAAATGCCCAATTCAAAACAAAACTTTGAATACTTTGACTTGTTTTTATAATATAATAAATTTCTTTACTGAATTATAGTGAAGCTGGGGTGTGACATTCACTGAGGGGTTATTAAACCCATTATACAATGTCATGAAATGTCAACCTGAAATCTGCCAAAACTCTAAAAAAGTGACTTGATTTTTCTTAAGATTTACAAAACAGGTACAAAAATATAAATTTCCAAGGCCTGACTCCCAAAAACAGAAGAGAAAAATGGTGGAAGAAAAAACATTCACAGCCATAAAACAAAAGATTTCCACGGAAACACCAAAGGAAATAGAAAAAGAGGCTGAAGCATCTATCTTCTTGTTTAATGGTGTGTGTGGAGAAGAGACAGCGCATTGTGAGGTGGGAAAAGATGAGGGAAAAAGTCCCCAGCTCTCCGCAAACACGCATACAAACTTGAAATGAGATAAAACCCACAGAGAGACAGAGAGATTAAGGTAGATTCTCTCTTCAGTCTGCTGTGATTGCTGTCTCTAACAGACTGCAGAGTCCTGATCCCTCCCCAGTGGATGAAGATTTATCATTCCGTGCAGGTACAGGTGTGGAAAGTGAGGACGGAACTCTATCTTCAGGGATATTCATGAATTAAAAAGGACAACTATTACAGTACAAAGAAGTCCAACATCATTTGAAGCACAGTCGTTAGATTGTTGGTTCTTTTGCCATAAAATCTCTGGTTTAAAGTCATTTTTCACATTCAGATGCTCATTTATTCTCATAGCCTCATTTCTCCTACTTCCAAAATCTTTAATGTGATGCCAAAGTTTGTGTTTATGGTGTCTGGAAGAACTCAGTGTAATTGAACTGCTTGCTTCAGCTAACACAGGTCATCTGTGCTCCACCTACATGAGCAGATTCTGCAGAGTGTTCAGTGTTGGAGGGAGTGAACTGAAATACAAAGCACCATCTGCTGTGTGAACAAGATGCCGGCTTTATCAGTGCAGTGAAATGCAATGAAAGCAGTGAGTTACCAAGACCTGAGTGCTGTGAAACCTCATCTTCAAGACACTGAGAAACATAATGAAAAAGTACGTTCAGCACCTCTTTTAGCAAACCTCTACACATTTTCCATATTTCACACACATAAAAACACACAGTGGTGTTCTAATATTACAAGAAGTTGTGGTGATTGAACCCTTGCTATTAGCATCATGAGGTGCTTTAACTCTAACTCTTTATTTTTCAGAGATTTCCAACATTTCACCATTTTGCACAGAGGCCTGTACAACAAAGCTGGATTTTCTCTTCTCTTCTATTGAGGTACCTTCAGGCTTATGATGATGTTTCACTTATTACCGGGATAATTTACAGTTGTTACTTATGCTGAACAGCTAACCTGTTCTAGAAAAAGTTACGTTTTTGGATAAGAGGTCAACAAGTACAAAAGCACCACCTTCTAATATCAAACGAAGTCTGTGGACAATAATTGAATGAAGTCATCAAACAGACAGAATGATCAAGTGAAGGACACATTAACCTCATTTAATAGGTAGAGACAATCTTTTAGGAATAAAACAGAAGACAAAGATGATAAGGATGACTAATCTGTTCCTGTTGTGTGTTTGTTTTTTCAGCACTTGCCTCTGCCCACATCTTTTCATGTTAATGAAGCTAAATGAAGCACATTTACATATGTTTTAAACTGAATTAAAATAGTGTATTACACAAAACAGAGAAATTTGATAATGTGACATGCGGAGCTGTAGCACATGTTGTTGTTTTCCCCAGCGCTAAGGTTACCAACAACTCAAAACAAGGTTAGCTGTGATAAACCTGACAGCACATCAGGAGTCTGCCAGGCACAGCAAAGCATCTCACGCACATAAATAAACACCTTACTCTCCTCTTTTTCTCCCTCATGCAAGCTTATTCATCCAGATTCCTCATGTGCAGCTTTTTTCTTGACAAAAACCAGAAGTGAGAAGATAACATCAGTGTTTATCTCTCATCTAGCCGGTCGTTGGGGCTTTACAGGGGGAATGAGTTACTTGCGTTTCCAATCAATCACATCTTTTGATTCATTCACAATATTAAAAATTCATCAGTGGAAAGCTGTTGGGCAACTCATTTTGAGTGTTAGCGGCATGTACTGACCTGGTAATGTTTGTATTTCACAGAGAATATCAAATAAAATATAGATATGATCCCCTTTTAAAATGAGTAGATGCTTGACAAATTCTATTTTCAGTTGGAGACACGTATTCAGAGAAAATATTAGTAAAGTAAAAAACAAAATAGAGGAAAGTTGGCTATAATTTCCGTAAGCACTTACCATTTTATACTGACCACAGAGCAGGATACATCTGACTTTTTCAGTGCCATGAGGATAAATAAATTTAGTTTTATGCTGTCTTGTGAAATTATGTCTGATGACAGCCTGAAACATGACTTGTGGCGCTATTTTTTTCAATAAATCTACTTTAGAGAAGCTCCTTGTGTGCAGATGTCAGTGAGACTTGGATATGCGTGTCTCCTCTTTTCAGCTCCACCCTGTCACATCAACACTAAACAAGCTAATGCCTGTGAGCTAGTTCAGGAAATAAACTCTGACCACACTGAGTTCGCACTTATCTGAAGTCATTCTCACAATCATCTCAAGTTCAGCTGTCAGTTGAAGCCGCAAGGTTTCCTGTTACTTATCCTGCACTGCTGTTGTTACCACTGCTCAGCCACAACACCTCCCCAACATCCATCTGCAGGTTCTGGCTACAGGGTTTCAATAATTATCTTCTCACCCTGAAAGTGTTTGCACAAGGATGAAATGAAGGAGCTGAGACCCAAAACAAACAATCTTCTGCTGTGGAATGAAAAAAATCCAACATAATTCAAACATAACCTGAGGTATCTGACTTAACCCTCTGATACATGAATTATGAAAGTCAGTGTCAGGATTTTTCCCTTGAGTGTTTTTATTTGTCTTAAGGCATGAATCACCTTCAAATGTTTGTCTATAACATTTTTAAAATATATACATGCTTGGAGAAAAAATAATCCAAAACATTTTCAGGCCCTAAGATGAATGAAAATATCCTGACACAGGCTAATATGAATTTCCGCCACATGAACCATTGAATTTAGGAGTAAATAACTTTGAAATAGGTGTCCACTGCAGTGACCACTAAGCACCACAGGGTGATAAATCAATTTATCAAGTACATCTTGAGGTATATGAAGTTAGTTCCATGATTAGAAATTAATTATTCACTAATTTTCACCTACTCACCTTAAAATTTGGTGGGAATTAAAAGAAAACTGAACAAAACAGTTACTTACCAAGGGACTTTCTAACAGTCAAACTATTCCAGAGAAGTTAAGTTCTAATTTTCATCCAATTGTGATACAATGTAGGTATTATTTCAAATAATAATAATACACTTTAAAGTTTGTCTAATTTATCCCTAACTAAGATGAAATTTGTGGATATGTAAAGTAAAGCGTTACCATTAAGTCATACGGTGGCTGGTATAGAAGAAGAGAACAACTGTAGTTAACCCATCAGTGATCAAGCTGCAGATTACAAAATAGATCTTGACTAATAGGCTATAAAATGCAACATTTTGGGACTTAAGTATTTTTTTGTTTTTGTTTTGGAAATTCTTTGCATTCATAGATGAACCAAAACATCATCCAGCTAATCAGACAGAGAGAGAGAGAGAGAGCAGTCAGCCGGGATGTTCACTGTGGTCTGTGGTCTATAAATATCTGCAGGAAGAGTGGATGGCTGTGAGGGTTTTCCATCAGCCTGTCAGTAACCCAAACAGGCTGTTAGTGCTGGAATCAACCAGCTGTCTGCTCCGCCTGCTGCACGCGGGGCAACCTTAACTCATGTCAGATACTACCACACACATGTCCACATGACACACAAGCACCATGAAAAGATGTAGCATATAAACAAGTACAAACACATGAACACCCCCACACACAGATAGCACAGGTAGCTATAAATCTCAACAATTTAGGAGCAATTCAAGAGCCCGTAGATGATGGCGGCACGTTAAAGGACATGTCATCAAATGCAAAGAAAAATAAACTTTATTATAAGAGTTGTGTTGCAGTGAGGTTGGTGTAAATTACACTCATACATGCCATTAAAGTGCCTCCATATTTCATGGTTGATTGAGCTTGTCTGGTGTTCCTTGACATGTCAGAACAACTACTCTTCTAAATGCATGTAAATATCAAAGTTTGCAGCAACTGTTTAATCCCAGATAATAACGACACTTTTGGTAACAGAAATGCCCCTTCCTTTTTTTTTTTTTTTAGATCAGGTCTTCTGCATTCCTACGATGACTCAGAAAAAGCCATATATCTGTTACCACAATTGCATACAGATCTGCCAGTGTCCAGTATAAATAGTGTGTACACTGTGTGGCAGCTTGTGTCTGTGCGCGGTGTTTGAGTTGTGCCAGTGCGCGTGAAATTGTGTATGTGGGACAGAGGGGGAGGATTCCTGCTCACACACTCAAAACATGACACACTTGAAGAAACAAGAGGTGATTGGTAGCAGTGCTTGTGTTTGTGTGGTAGTTACTGATGTAGAGTTTCACTCTTTCCCAGCCCTTCTCTCTCTCCAAGTCTGCACTGTAGCTACTCTACTGTAAATATAAGTTATTGGCTTCAACTCATCGGAAACACTGCCCAAATGAATGTTAATGGCAATAGGAGCCATAAAACTTCATATTGCTGAAGTGTCTCAGTGATAGCTGTGCTGGTGGGTCTGGCTTTCCCTGACAACTAAAAAACCCTATGCACTTGCTTCCTCTTCTCTTTCTTACTCACTTGTTCTACCACCTCTCACCCACTCTATTCTCATAAACTGAGAAAAGAGAATCAAAGAAGCCTTACTCTTGTTATATGTGCTATGTTATGCAATTAATGCAATATACATAGGTCAAATGCTGGTTCACAATTCGCATTGTGGGTGCAGTCAGCATCCATAGTACTTGGAAGGTACTTTTTTGTTTCTTGTGTCCAACAGTGTTCAAGATCAGAAACAGAGCGGAGGTTGTGCTTGCACTATTATAACTTAAATGAAGACTTAAGGTTAAATCACAACATTTGACAAAGTCTGTCAATGTGTAAGGGATGTATTTTCTAAACTGTTTTGTTAACTTGGCTCTTTCTTGTCTTTCTTTTTATCGGTTTCCACTTTCCTCTCACCTTTGTTCCTTTTCAGTAATGGAAAGAAGCAATAAGTAATTGTTTGTCCTCAAAGTTTCAAATGAAGGGGGAAATGGCTGCAATCAGTTTTAAAATACTGACTGACTTTGAAAACGTCAGCAGACTGATACTGTAAAAGAACACGTTGAGTTTAATGGCAGTTTTGCTAACATGTAGCAGTTTTGTTGGTTTGTAATGGCACACTTGGAAAAATGTTGTTGTATTCTGCCACTCATGGGACACTCTCACTGAGGAGCTGTTCCCAAACCTGTTTTTGTGTCCTGCTGTTTGTCAAAATACTCTACGAGTGTATTCTTTTCACATTTGCAAGTTTTCATTTGGATTTCTTGCTCTGATTTCTCTATATGTGTGTGTGTGTGTGTGTGTGAGTGATTGAGTGTGCATGTCCCACTGGACAGAGAGACAATGAGGCATGGAGGAACAAATATGGTTTGTCATCGTTCTCTCCTCAGGGAAGGTAGAAATCACAGCGGTGACTTTGTCACTCACCTGCATTCTTAAACACACACACAGTTTCTACACACATATAAACACACACACAGCCTGTAGGCAATTATTCACAGGATTGAAACCTCACTTCAATTACTGTCATTCAAACAAAATGCACAGGCAAACACAAAAATATCTGTCTGTGTAAACTTTCTTTTTTCAGGCACCTGCTTTCCACCTGCACACACACACAAACAAACACACACATACACACATCATGCTAACACCCCGATAAATTAAGGTCATCCTGAGCTTTCAAGTGTCACAATAAAAAGACAAACAGAGGAGGGATCTGACAACATGTGTGACGCTCAGTGACAGGAGGAGAAAGAGAAAGAGAAGGCAGAGAGGCATAAGGAAGAGGAGAAAGAGAAATAAAGGTGGGGAGAAAAGGAGGAGAAGAATGAATCATCAAGGTGACAGCGGCTCCCTCAGCACCGGCCGTCCTCACTGTGACCTGCCTGCTCTGCCTCTGTCATTGTTTGGCTTTACAGTGAGTAGACCTTTGAGTAGTGTGTTCATGGACTGTGTGACATGTTTTCATTTTTCTCATGTAGTTTTCGGAGTTTATTCTTTTGAACGTTCACGACTAAGGGAACTCACTTCCAAAAGTCCTGTTTTAGAAACCGCTGATGTATTACTCAACTGTGTTTTCCTCGCTCTACTTACTTTACACTCTTTCGCTCTCACAAGCATCCTTTCTAAATTTGTCTCACTTTAACACTCAAATGCACACACCCATTCATTCTCTTCCCGTGACTTTAATACACACAGACACTCTGAGTGCAGCACAGAGCGGCTTTAGCTTTGCTGAGCCTTAAAGGGAGCCAGATAGGAGCCTCATTCTTAATTTAGACCAGACTTTATGCATTTGTAGCATTTTAATAGTCCCATAAAAGGATATGAATCTAAATTAGGGAAAAGTTACAACCTAAACTGTTCAACTAAGTAGATTTAAACTTTTATTAAAATAGTGCTGAGCTTTCAAAGCTGAGATTACATAAAAAGAAAAAGAGGGGCGAGTGATACAGACAAAACAAAAACTTAAGTCAGTGTAGGATTAAAGTTTGTCAAAGCTAAGAGCTTTACTTTAGCTGACTGCAGACATTAACTTAACTGAGCAGGCAAGAAACTGTCATCTAACTTCATCTGACTCAATCTGACAGTCGATATGTAAAAAGGCTTTCGGTAAGGGTTGTATGAAAACCGGTACATTGATGTTGTTTTGGTTTTCTGGTTGTAACAAAGATGTGTACAGAAAGTCAATGTTATTCCATGCAAATATGTTTAATGATACTGTGAAGAGACCCAAAACGCCTTCCGATCCAAAGCAAAACCTAAGCTGTGATCTTTGAACCTTATACTCTGCTGCTCTTTTCTTTTTGTCCTTTTTTTTTTGGGTCATTATCCATAATTGCACTATGGTCCTTTTATTGATCCAGCATCTACCGTCATCTTTATGTTGAATTTATCAGATCTATATTCACTGCACATAGTTCTGTTTACATTCAGTTAGTCTGATCATTGTCCATATCATTTTGTTCAATATTTTTGGTATATATGTTTTGTCAACATTTCTTTATGTATTTTTATATAATGTATCTTAAGTGAAGTTTAAGTTTTAAGTTGTACTTAAATTGATGCTTTATATCTAGGTCTAAAACCTACCAACTCTTTGTGCCTTTGAATTGCCCTCAAGTGACAAATAAAGTTTTTGGAATATAATTGATTTGTAATGATCAAACATGGTCACCCACATCAGCTGTTATCAGAATCAGTCATTGGTCCAAAGACAGATGAATATTGTTTTTCCAGATCAAAAATGACATTCAAATGCTGTAATCAACTTGAAGTGCAGCAATCTACCACTAGTGGGTGCAGCGGAAGCCAGTGTAAAACTATAATTTTTGACTACCTGGGTGTAAAAAAGGCAAAGTATTTTGTGAGTATTTGTTATTGTGTTTTTTGTTTTTTGTTTTTTTTCAAATTGTGCATTAGGTATACTGCATTTGATTTACTTGACTTGAGAAAAGTTATTTACTGTGTAATGGATTATTGAAAAATCTGAATGCTGAAAAAGGAAAAGAAAGGAAAACGCCTTTAGCAGAAGTAAAAACTGTCTTTCCTTTAATAAAATTTAGCTAAAATCTAGACTAAAATCTCCAAAATTAGATCTTACCACTTTGTGGTGCACTAATTTGGGATAAAACCAATGCATTTTGACGTGGGGCTAAGCATGCAGGTTGTCAGTGTAATTGTGAGAAACTGTACACAAAAGCTGGTGCAACTGACTGCATTTTCATTGATGTTTAACTTAAACCACTGTTTCCATGATTGGAAGTCAGCAAATATTTTATCATCATGAAAGGAAAGTAATACACAGTTTGTGTCTAAAAATGGAGGAATGAAACATGATGAGAGGAGTAAGAGAAAGAACTGTTTTACCTGAGTTGTCTGTCTTTGCAGACGGCAACCATGACCAGCAGGTTTCCCAAGATGCTCATTAGCATGACCAGAGACAGGAAGCAGATTAGGGCCATCCGCTTTGGCATGCTGTCGCTAGAAAAAGGCAAAAACAATATCACATTAGTTTAGGTCTGCAGTCTTTCTTTTAGTAAACCAACTGCTTGATGAGAAAAATCTGTCTTTTTTTATAATGCACCATTTTCCTGATTTGCAGCCCCATCAGGAGAAAGTAATCCTGAGTCTCTGACAGCTTGACCCGACTATTTCAAATTAAGCTCAGGTATTGGTGCAGTTACTGGGAATGAAAGGTTTAATGATGCTGAGAGCTTCATCAGGGAAGAATTGGGAACTTCTGCAATACAGTCCCCACGGTTGGTAAGTGAAACATTAATCAAACATAAATCAACATAATTAACTTCTAATGATAAACTGGCTGAGTGTGACAAAGTTTCCATGATACATTTACTCCGAATCTGTGTTGAAAAGCTAAAAACAGGAATATGGTTTTCTGAAGGTGGCTTGTTTGGTCAATCATCAAGAAACACAGAAGAACAGATGCAGGACAGTGGAACATTTTATTTTTCAGCCACTGTCTGTATTTGTACAGTTATGAAACCATTAAACACCAGATGAAAGCATTTTACATTTGCGTTAAATTAGTAATAAATAGAAAAGGAACTGGCTGCAGGACAAATGTATGAGCCAGAATGAGCAATTCTGGTAAATACCATCTGAGACAGCCCACCTACAGCAATGTTGGAGACAAAGATTGTAACAGCCTCTGTGTTTAAAGGCAAACTGAAATGATCAAAACAGACAACATCTCCTTTGCAGAGTCAGGCCAATTCATACACTGGTGGTGGAGATTGTAATAAAGGACCAATCAATATGGACTAAATCCCATTAACACACCACTATCTTTCCAAAAGAAGCAATTAAGGGTCCAATGCCTTGCCTTTCAATCTCTTTGGTTTGTGACCTCAGCAGGTGAGACTGCACTGCCAACCTTTAGATTGAGGGTCAACTGGTTTCACCAAGTGAAGCAATAAAAGTGAAAAGGTGCATCAGAAAAGGTCGAAATGAAAAAGGCCCTGAACTGTTGCCACTTTTGAGTTTTACAGTCCACAGGCACCAATCTTAGAGGTGTAGGAAAACCCTCAGCTCAGCAGCAGCCTGATTACAGCCGTGAACAAGAGGGAAACTGGGGCTGGTGCCGAAGACCTCCCTGCAGGTGATTCATGTAGTGACAGTGTTAATGGAGCTTTTTTATTATTGTGCTGCTGGCTTGAATTGAACATACCTGTGCTGTAAATCCCATGTTGTAGAGTCACTGTTGGATTTATTTCTAGTTATTGTGCTCTTGGCGGAGTCTGTTCTCGTAGGCTCGTGTAAATCTTGTTGAGCTGAATATACAGTATGTCTTTGTTCGTATGATGGATGCATAAATAGTAAAGCCTGAAGTAACTGTTCTTGCAGTCCCAGCGCTCATTGTTTTTTACACATCAACACTGACTGGTTCTGATTTATACATAACAAAGATGCAGTAGTGAATTTTGTGAGTCTAAAAACAACTTCTACAAGCTCGTCTCTGTTTTCGCTCCCAACTTTTTGTCCTCAGTGACATAAAAGTCAACTTCTTTGACTGAATATTTGCATCTAAAGCCCTCCTGACTACATCTTGCTCATGCAGAGTGATTTACAACACCTGGATCATTTTTCAAGGACTCTTTGATATAAATCCTTTTCTATTCAAGTGAAGAAAAATGCGAAGGTCATCTGTCCTCCCATTTGGGATGAAAAAAGAGATAAGAAGAACAGATGCAGGGTGCCAATATACTCTTCACCATGGGGTATGTGATGTATTTTATGAAAAGAATCTGCAGACTTGGCGTTTTAGCTCTTATACATGTAACCTTGGCATGGCTTCAACTAAACGTCTTAAGGTAGCTTCAACATGAGTAATGAATCAGAGCTCTCAGAAGGAGCTGTGTGGTTTGAAAGCACTCTGGAAGTGAGTTGTTTAATCTCAGATTTGTTTGACATTGGTAATGCATTACAGTTATCCTCCTGAGGCTTGTGGGCTCTTGTTTTTGAAGGATTGACAGGAAGCGAACTGGTGCAGAATTACACTGTTGCTAATATCTTCAGAAAGCAGGACTGAGAAAGTCTAAAAGGCACGTATTGACTTTCTTTTTCTAATTTTGTTTTGCAGCCTGTTTGATTCACTTTCTAAGTTTTTTATAATGCGCTAAGACATGTCTTTACTTAGTGATTCAAAGCTCGAGTCAAGAGCTACATATGCCACCCCTATCTGCCAAATTATCTTACTCACACCATCAGAAGTTCAAAGGCAAAGTGAAGGAGTAAAATGAGTCTTTTTCTTTGATCACCAGTGCCAGTGCTCTTATCAGATCAAATGGGAACGCTGACAGCTTCAACACACTCATCAATACCCAAAAAGCTGGCACCACCTCACTAGTGTTACTCTAATATTCTTTCATCTCACATTTGTTGTTCACACAGTCAGACCTTTCCCCTAAATGAGACACTGATAGGAATATTATTGTCATGAGCAGCTTCTGACACAGCAGCATCAGGAAGAGGAGTGTTAGCCTGCATACAGATGTCCTCCTAACAACAGAGCCTGGCTCTATCCTGACCTGACAATGCAAGCAGAAGGAGGAGTATCTCCCCTACGCTTTCACCAGCTAATCAGTAGTTGCCGGTCAGCACCCGACTGTAAAGCTGCTTGCATCTGCTTCTTGATTCTAAGAGAACAATTTAGCTCAGCACCCTGCTGTCCAGTGTTAAAGGTTTGGTTAAAATAAGATTTATTAGGCTGGAAACTCTGACTCAGCAGCGACATTGTTACCTGGAAGCTGCACTGGAACAACCACAGTCCTCCATACTGTTGAAGGACAAGTGAGGAGTTTTCATTCGTTCTCATCCATAGATCTGATCTTCACAACACAATCTCAGCTCTTTTAGGCATTTCATGGGTGGGTTTCCACTAAATTTAACTTTTGCAGTTAAACTAAGGATGATTTACCTTTAGTCTTTTGAATTCTTCCAACCCAGGTGGGGAATTTATTCATTTTGTCATTTTACCCCTTGGCTGGTTCTTGTTCACAGTGTATGACTGCAGGGGGCTCATTTTCTTAAAGCAGGAGCAAACACTGGTCCTATACTGGTTGGGCATTGCAGTTGCATTATGGAAAGTCATTCAACACAAACTCTCATCTAATCAGTCAAAGTCTAAATGAAGTTAACCATCCATTGGCTCGTAACTTTGAGGTGGTCAGTGCTAGAGTTGAGTCATTTTTTTTTCGAATATTCCAATCATTATTCATTTATAAAGAATCAAATATCCCATGTCAATACTTTCCTGCCTTGGAAGTTATGTTGGTTTGTTGCAAGCATCACAATGTTATCGGGCCTTAACACACTTTAAAGAGCAGAGTATCAACTTGCTTTTCCAGATTACCATGTAATATGTGTCAAGTCTAGTCTCTTAGTCACGCACCGTTTCCACCATACCACCTTTTTACCACCTGTAAACCCAAAGTGTACACAAACTCAGTGAATTAACAAAAAAACAACTCTTTTCTCACTTGAAAACAGATATTCTAACAAATGCCTTGCATTACTCCTTTAAACTGAACATGTGTTTCAAAACATCTGCCCATAACCCTGGAGGGCTGAAGCAGAGTTCCTGAAAACAGTCTGCAGTTTTGGTGCCATTTATGGTAGCTGGTATGTTCAAATCCTTTATTTTTCTTGCGCTCTTTTTTTACACAGCACCACATGCTGTAAGTTGAAATCCAGATGTATGAAGGCCCCCTGCACACTGTCACTTGCTCTTAAATTCGACTTAATATAACTGTGAGCGCTTGTTGAAGAGTTTGTTGAAATAAAAACCAGTAAGGCGCTGATTGAAACTGGAAACTTTGTCAACATCTGACATCTGAACTTTGACCTGCAGTTAAACTGAATTTCTGGTGGGCAATCACCGAGAAGCAAGCCCAATTAAGAGTTCAGAGACAGATGAGAGTTAACCAGGAAAAAGTCTCCTCTAGACTTTAGTTTTAAAAGCTCTGAATCACTGGGCAGCTGTTTCCCTTGGCTGCTGTGAAGACTTACTTTCAGCCAGATATGAGCAACAATTATGCTTAAAAACTTCAACCTTGAACTTTTTTAAAGATAAGAAGCAATGACAAGAGACAGATCCCCCTCACTGCCTCAGAATAGCCTCTGTATCACTCTGCAGCTTCTCTGTAGCAGGCCTTTAGCCTTTGGAGTGGCTCCATATCGGGTGTCGGTTCTGAACAAGCTGCTGAAGTGCTGCTGATTGGATCTAAAGAGCAGAAGCTTTTTTTTTTGAAAAGCCCTGATGACTGGCAGCTACGAGCCTCTGTGGTCGACACAGACCTCCTGACAGACCTGAGGCTGTGTGCCGAGGGCTCCCTGTGTGAGCCAAAGTGAGAAATCACAGGTCCAACAGCTCACTTGGGTCATGCTGCATGAACAGTTGAGTCGGCTGAGGTGAGCTGATTGCACAGAAGTGATTATCTTCTACAGCCTCAACAAATTCAAGGTGAATTTGGTGCAAACATCTGCCAGTGGATCAAAATTCAAGGGTGAAAAGCAACTTTTTGTGTCTTACTAGATCCAAGCTACTTTGCTCAATCTTAAAACAAAACTGCTGTTGATTTTAGAATCAAAGTAATTATTTTTAGCATTTTTAAAGAATCTCACTGAGTCGTCTGCACATTGACTGATTTTCTAACCAGTTTTGGGCTTTTCTTAACATAAACGAGTGAAGCTCTTCAATCAAAAAGACAAACAAGGACTCTGGGCATAAGATGTTCTTAAAAAGTGTAGTATTTCAGTTGGAAAAAGTGTGATAAAACTAAATCCAGAGTTCAGGTAGAGCTGTCCTTGACCCTTTGTAACCTACCATACTAAGTCTGTCAGTGCAAAAAACCATAGAAATCAAGATTTTACTCTATTTTTTTCTCAATACAGTCATGTCATGGCTCTATCTGTCAAAAATGTGAATAAAAAGCAAAAATAATGGTGTATTCAATGTAGGGAGTGGCGAGAACATCCGTGGTTTGGATCGTGATGTCTTTCTTTATGTTTTCTACAAACATATTTGAGGAAGAAAATAGCGCCCTGGGACTTGTTGAAAATGCAATATGAAAGTGTAGCTCCCTCAATTTCATATGCAAAACCAGAGCTCTTAACAATCTATCTTATCTGGTTTCAAAGTGAAACTTAATATGCAAATCGTAGCGCTTGTGCTTCGCTCGGCTCTGAGGGGTTGAGTGGGTAGAATTTAAAACATTTATTTGGAGTAATTTTAGGGAGTAGTAAGATGAATGATCAGTGCTTTCTAATAAAGGTGAATGAACTTTGAGTCAAAACCAATTACCAAGAAGTGAAACACCATTTCCCTCAACGTCATTTAGCACTGATTGTTTCATGTAGCAAAGAGTGAAATAATTCAGGATCCCAGTAGTCATTGTTTGTTTCACTAACTTCAAGTTATTTTGTGTTTTGGACAGCTAGTCTTAACTTTCTCCTCCAACTGTAATCCACTGATGCTGGCTGCAGATAATGATGGTGCAGTGGCCAACAACAGCAGATGTTCTGCAACATCCCAAACAACCTCCATCAGAAGAAACGTGCCACAAAGGCAGAAAGAATGGATGATGAAAACCACAGATTTCCTTATTTTTGGCCAAAACTAACAAATTCTGTATTTGGTCTTTATCTCTTACCTGTAAATGATAAATCGAGCACATGTTCAGGCTTTAATCACCTCTGCTGGAGTCTGGATTTGCTAAAAACAAAATTGTTATGTAGCTGTTCTCCCGCTTTTGCTTGAGTTTTCAATTTCATCTTTGTTGTTAATAAGGTGTTATGATTCATAGCATTTCTCTTGCATGTATTCCTGAAGCTGCATCATTTCTGTATTTGCAGTATTTCTCTTTACTGTGAGTATCACCAGATAGGTTGCCATAATTCTGACACCATAAACATAAAACTATATCCAGATTTATTCCATCACGTTATATGATAGGACAGAATATGATAAGTATCTGAGTAAAGTTTCCTCACTTTCTTTTTTAAATGTACATGAAAGTGGGAGTAAACTGAGCTTCTTGGTTTATACTGGGCTAAAAACTTCAGTTGAATGTAGAAAACATATGATGTGTGGGTTCAAATTGAAAGCTGAGCCCTTGTTAAAGTTCCAGATGAAGTTCATGTGTCATCAAATGCAGACTGTGTGTGTCTGTATTTCATGACACCCGACCACACGTGCCTGACACCTGCAGCGGTTACTTTGAGCCTCTCATGTTGCTGCAGATGGGTCCAAATTGGCTCAAGATTACGTGGATTTAATACAAATTAGGGTCAATTACTTCTCATGTACATCAACAGTGATGAGGGAAGCTTTAAAGAGCCCTCAGAGATGGAGGACCAGCCTGTGCCAGACATCATTTTTCACCTTTTAGCTGTTTTATTTTACTATCAAAATCTTTTAAGCCAAATACTGCAGAAACAATACATTTATTCACTTTTGAGTGGCAAATCCCTGTAATTCAGGAAATAAAATGTCTGATCCCAGTGACCTGGTCTCACCCTTTCCCACACTCTCTGTTTCACATCATTCAAGCTTATTTTTTCTATTGTTGCTCTCCCAAACTTGACGTCATTAGATCTATCTATCAGACCCCCGATATGGTCTCAACCAGACCTTCAACTTTATATTGTCTCAAACAAATAATGGTTCAGGCAAGTGCTGAGGGCCTCAGTGGGAATCCCTAATTACAAACAGTGGCTGTCTGGACACTGACGTTGCATCTCAGCAGGCAAACACAAGCATGCTATTATGCTGAGTGCAACCAGAGGCAATGGGTGCCATCCAAAGTCTCATCAAACACTGCTTCTCCACGTCCAAAACAGGAGAAAATGTGTCAGAGGAGCAGAGGGTCAGCAAATGACAGATTCTTTCCTGCTGGCACCAACCACGAGAGATGAAAGTGGAGTCCAAAAGAAGCAAATAATTACAAGAGTACGGCAGCTCGGGACTGAAACTAAATTGTGAAAGCAGGTGGTTCACTCAGCTGGAAAATATTCACAAAGGAAGATAAATCAGTGGAAAGCAATAAGCTGCCTTGTTGATGAGATTTTTTATTTAACAGGAATGAACAGAAATGAGCATTACCCCACCTGCATGCTAAAAAGGTTCATTGTGCTCCTTTTTTTTATCAAGATGACCTGCTCAGGTATTCATGTCGTTTTCCTCAAATAAAAAGAAGAAAAAAGCTCACCTAGAAGTTCTGAACTTTACTTCAAGTTTATCATGCTGAATTAATTTGGAAACCTTGCACTTTTTTTCCAAACTGAACACCTGAATGTAATCTTTTCTAAATAAACTTTGACCAAAACATTCCTGCAGCTCCAGGATCAACAAATAATCACATCACAAACATCACTTTTAGCTTTTTAGCTTTACAAGAATCTTTGTAGATGTACAATTTTTGACATCTTGTTTAGCTATCCAGCCGTGAACTGCTGCTCAGTAATCTGCTCTCACACCTGCATTATATTTTCCCAATCCCCGGAGCTTATTTTTCTTTTCCTGACGAGAGATCCTTAAGCAGCCGCTGCAGCTGAGGTTCACCTCTGAATGACAGGTTTCAGCTTCTGCACACAGCTTAAGGGTCGACCTGGAGTTTTGTTAATATTACACTCTGTTATCTTTACCTCACCTCAGAAAATGAGGCTTAGAGTGTAAAGGAGCGCAGGAGAAAAGATGAGAAAAGAATTTTGGTCAAAAGTGTCGATGGAGGAAGAAGTGGAAAGAATATGTCAGTTTCTGTGGCAGGTGAAAGATAGGCAATTTAAAGTCTGACAGCTGTGACTCACAGTGTGATGAACACTGAAAGTGACATTTAGTCCAGTGTCAAGAAAAAGAAATGGCTGTTTTCTTTTCCCTGATGGTGACCGACTGCTGAGAAAGAACAGAAAAGACTCACATGTCACATGACCAGAGCAACACCTTCTCCACTGAAAAGCAGAAGTATGTTATGTGCAAGATCTGCTTCAAAGATCTACTGGTTCCACGATAAGACCTTGATCAAAATGATTTGGCAAACAAAATGAGGAATTGTAGCACCAGTAACCTGACCTGACATTTAGCAGCCATCATTAACAGGATATTCTTGGCTGCAGTGAGGATTTATACCAGTAGAGCGTTCATCCTGTTGTTTACTCAGCTCAGTGATGCCCATTAAAACCTGCACTGCGCACTGATCGTTATGATTGTAAATGTCAAGTTTGTGTAACTCCCTCGTCTTCCCTGCAGCTCAAAACTGACCTTTGTTTACCATCCAAAAGCTTGATAAATCCATCCTGTTGTTTCAGAGTTCTTTAACCTAGCATAGCTATGCAAATAGATCACTTAAAGATTTCATGTCTTGACATATTTCCCGACAAAAATTCATCATTCACCATGAAAAGTGTCGATTGTGCTTGTGCATGAGCATTGAAACAAGAACAATGCCTCAGTCAGACACAATTTCACAAAATCATAGGAGACCTGTGAGAAAAGAGGAAAACACCACCTGCACAAGATGAACTGCAATATAAGAGGAGCAATCATGATCATCAAGCGTTCCAAAATTGCAATCAGGGACATGCACACAGTTTCACATCATATATTCAGACTCCATGCAGGCTCACACATTCACTTGTGTCTCACAAGAACTTCAACAGGGATTTTTTACGAAGGCTGAGCTTTGCAGTTTTTGTTTTCTACAAGTTCATGTTTCCCTGA
Source organism: Thalassoma bifasciatum (assembly GCA_008086565.1). Lineage (NCBI taxonomy): Eukaryota > Metazoa > Chordata > Actinopteri > Labriformes > Labridae > Thalassoma > Thalassoma bifasciatum. The sequence continues at coordinate 134,389 of RPOG01000600.1, read as the reverse complement.
CTGTGAAACACACTGATAATAGCCAATTCCATTCAGGCCATCAACACTCCTGAGAAGGTTTCTTCTACGTAAAGCCATGACCTCGGCTTCCTGAACAGAACAATTAATGATGCGTGACCAGTGGTTGAGGCAGAGGACGATAAATGTCCACAAACTGTCCTCACACTTCACGCTCCAGAGGGTGTTCAGAATAGAAAAGCACCCCTGGGTCATGTGAGTGTCTCTGTGTGGTGTTTGTCTTGTGGTGGGAGTCAGTTAAGTCTAGGATATCGTACTGGTTGGGTTAAATCAGGATAACATCCCAACATTTTGAAATTTTACAAAGAACTACACACACTGTATGCTGAATTTTTGAGATTGGAGCATTCAATTTAATATGAATCCGGACAATAGTGAATATGAGTCATTAGAAACCAAATTAAGTAAAGCTTGAGGTCAAAAACTTATCTTGCAAAGTGTGACAATATTTTACATTATAAGCACAACAAGCAAAATAAAAGTAAGATAAAACCTATCACATACTGGAAATGGTGCACAACCTTCCTAAACATTTACATATCTGCTCCAGTGAACATAAATAAATACTCTGAGTGAGACCAGGAGTGAAGACAGAGAGTTTGTCATTGGGTTGGCTGTTGTAGCTTAACATAAAGAAACAACCTTGCTCCTCACAGTCAGAACTGCCTGAAATTTAGGAAGTGAAAAATGTAAAAAAGACAGACGTTTCCTTTATATTAACAAAAAATAGAGCTCTATTGGTGTATCTGTGAACAACCATAACCATATCTTGTTGTCTTCTGACTGAGCGTGATGGCATAATAACTGAAAAATGATCAAAAAGCTAAGAATGGGATGAATTGTATGCATTTGACTGAATATTGCAGCTAACAACGAAGCATGATCTATGTGAAAAAAAAAAAAAGATTAATTGTAGAATACTCAGGACGGAAATAGAATAAAATGAAGTGCAACAAGAACAGCAAGTGTATTTTTTGAGCTCTCTTCTGCCTTGTTTTAGGACTCTCAGAGGTTACTTTGTACTGAAGAGTTTCTTGCCTGGGGCTTAAGTTTGGAGTTGAGTGCCTTATTGAGTGAATATACAGCCAGAAGGAATCCCAAACTCTGCTAAGAAAAAAAGCTGAGAGTGTGTCAGAGGTATGATGAGAGGGGAGGCATAATATTTGCAGGAGAGGAAAGACACACACAGAAAGTAAAGAGAAATAAACCAGAAAAAAGATTGAAATGAAGCAGTGAAAAAATGTGGAAAAGAAATGCAGTGAGGGAGACAAGAGTTGGGGTGATGTCTGCACACTTTTTCTTGATCTCACCTTGGTGTGAATGACCCACATGAATTCATCATTCTGTCTCAGTGCATTTGCACAGTCAGAATCTCAAATTTCACTCCCGGTAGGAAGAATCAGGGTCAACTAATGTGAAAAATCTCTTTCCTCTTTAGCACACAGACCATCTGTCGGCCCAAAATTGATATTAATGCACACTTGAGCCTGCAGAGCACTTTGTTACTTTCTCCAGGAAACTGTAAGAATCATGGTTTACTGGCAAATCTCAGCATCCACATTTTGACACCAGCTTTCCCCTCTTAATGATTGTGTGATAACAGCCGCCGCGATGGAGACAGAGTCTGGAAAGTTGACTGTTCTGGGGGATTTGCTGCACACACAAGACTTCAGGGACGTGACACATCGACTCCCAGCATGCAGCAGCTTTGCTGTAATAATCAATGTAAGCTAGCGCACCACCTACAGACAGACAGACACACACACACACACACACACATCTCTGCTGAGTATCTGAGCCAAAGTGTGAACTCCTTGTTCTCAGCAGGGTGTTAACATAATGCGACACATCTATTATTGATAGACTTTTGCTCACACGTTTGCTGGATCAATCCGAGAGGACACTGTAGTTTGCTGTTTGATGTGCTGAGTGACATTTGAAATGTAAAAGATGTAAAATATGACCAAAGGTCCCAACAACACATCTCACATCATCGCAGCCTCTGAATCAGCTTCAGCTCATTGATTTCAGACTGAAAGACCAAAACACACCCACTCAGGAGTGCCTCAGTGACACTCTCAAACACAAAAAGTAAAGCTTTTCTGCTAAAATAAATAAAGGTCAAAGCACTTTAAGCTATTTATCAGAATAAACTTTCTCTGTCTTTCAGGTCAGTGTTAAGTGAATAGAAAGTGTGTAAGAGGGGTTTTATTCAGACGTCAAGGTTAAGCACTTCAGTGACTAATCCAGTATGCAGTCAAGTTGCCCTCTGGATTGAAAAACTGTTATATAAACTGCTTCCATAGAAAATAAATACTTGAAAGAGACTTCAAGGTTTCATACATTCTGGTTATTGTCAATCTTGATATGAAGGAAAGGTTTCCCTTCCAAACATGAAGAGAACCAAAGCTTTCTCTCATCTTACTCAGAACTTGTGTTGGAAAGATTACAAACAAGGAAACGTGGGAGAAGTCAGAGTTTCTCTGACTTTGAAGATGACGACGACTGCACTTCCAGCGTGTAAATAAAGGTAGAAATGACTTTAAATGATCACACAGAACATTTGGATGAAATAAAGTTGATGGTTAAAAACTGCAGTGATGGCTGTGAGAGTTAACAAACCAGTCATCAGTCAACCAAGGTGTGAATATCTGGACTGATTAATGTCCATAAATAGCAGCCATCTCAAAGATGGTTTGTGAGCAACTCAATCCATGACATGGTGGAGAAAAAAAAAAGTCTGGGACCCTTTGCTGTCTGAGTAGTGGGGCAGTAATCAAGGCAAACAACTGTATATACGCTCCATGATTCAACATTAACATCCTCTAAGTTTCATCCTCAGTCATCTCTCAGCAGGAAAGTGACGCTCAGGTTCATAGTTGCTGTTCATTTCCCCAAACACAATCTTAGTTTGTGATTCACTCCTTCATGCTTCCCCTCCTCACCTGCTGTCTTTACAAGTTATTGTTTTCTCTGTCTCGTAATTGTTTTTTTTTCTAATCATTTTTTATTGCTGTACGGTTGCTGAGCAGTGTCACTGCTGTCTTGTTTGTCTCGATAATAGTTTTTAAACCTGACTGCACATAATAGGACAATCAATGGCTCCACCTGATTCGATTCCAAAGAACAGAACGTACTAAACAAAGTTTGTGGGGGTTTTATTGTGGAAGTCATCCGTTTGAATCATCAACCGTTCTGGTTTTAGAAAGATGTCTTGAAAGAAATGATTTTGTGTCGTGTCTTAACTGATTTTCATCCATGGAGGATTACAGTTCAACAAGAACAACAAAACACTGTTTATGTGAGGGGGCAGAGCTGACTGACTGATACTTAAACACTTAAACTTAAGCTTCATTTACCTTGGTGTACCCACATTTACATGCACATGAGAGTCTTGGAGCACAAATGGCACCACCCTTTGTAATTCTTTATTTTTGGTGTTTCTCATTCATCTTATAGCTCTGAAAAGTTTTTCTCAATAGCTTTGTACTGTAATATACGCAAGTAGGGCTGAGCAAGGTGCTTCTTGCAAAGACCAGCCCCACACTTGATGACCTTCGGCTCATAACCAATTTTAAAATCAAGAGGCCATGCATAAAAAGACAGCACTATCACTCTCATAGACTGTGTGACTACACTCTTAATTTTGGGGGTAATGATTCCACAGATATGAGATCTCACAGAAGCTGAGCTAATATGACCTCTGTAGATAAACAAACTCAGCAGGTGCCGTCTGAGTGTGGGCTTTGTCATGCAGAAATACCAGACAAGGAAAATAAGTCAGGTGCATAAAACAGAAACCTGCTCTTCTTTTTCAGTGATCCACTTTGGTTGGGGTACATTTTTGTAACATCATGAAATACACATGATTCAAGATCAGGGCACTTCAATGAAATTAGGAGCAGTTGAGTATTCATTTTTGAACTTACAAACAATTGATTCAGTGAACCCTAAATCTGAGCATCAATCACTACCCCCAATCACTGGCATGGTGTGAATCAGGCCCTAACAAGTCCACATTAAATTGGTTCTTTTTATCACGAGGTCAACACATTTCAGCTGGAATGTTAAAAAAAAAAACATATTGGAAAGCTTTGAGTTATTTGTGTGCAATTTCTATCACTCCATTCGTTTTCTCTACCATTTATCCTGTTTTAGGATTGAACTTAGATTTAGACTCAGACTTCCTTTATTGTCATTAAACAATTACACAACAGTGCATTTTGGAATGAAATTTTGATACATTTTTTCTTGAGTGTAAAAAACAACAGTGTAAAAGGTTATGAATATAGAATAGATACAAGTGCTTTGAACGTAGAGTAGTGTTATTGACCTACCTGTTGACAGATTATTTGCATGGGGTGTTGTAGTTATAAATATATGAATAAGAATAATAAGGTCTTGCACATATCCATATATTGCGCATATCAAATCAAATCAAAACTACTGTCCATGTTGAAAATAGAGAGTGGAATTGGGTGTATGAAGGATGAGGAGAGAGAGAAATGTTCAGTTGTTCTGAAGTTTGATTATTTGGAGTCTGAAATCTAGGGGAGCTGTTCCTGAGTTCTGCAGGTGACGCCGCAACCCCAAACAGCTCTCCTGTCTGTGACATGTAAGAGCGACTTCTCCACATTCATTGAGCACTTTGTCTCTCTCTTCCATATATCGTCTCTGCTGCTCGGGGAGTCAATTCCCTCATTAAAGGGCACTGAGTGAAAAAGCTGCAGTGCACGGGCAAAACATAGAAATGTAAGATAAAGAGGTTTAACTTCACTGGACTAGATCATGGTTATCATCTGGTGAGAGAGAGAGAGAGAGAGAGAGAGAGAGAGAGAGAGAGAGAGAGAGAGAGAGAGCGAGAGAGAGAGAGAGTGCGTGTGTGTTATAGAAAGGGATTTCGTTGTAATAATTGATGTTATTGTGTTTCTTCAGTGCCGTTAGATCAAAAGCACATTAATAAACATCTCTGTAAATTAAATTGTCTTATCTAAGTGGTTAACTAATCTGTAATGTTGTTTCAAATTGGATTATGTAGCAAGAATTAAAGCCTTCCTGAGCTGTTACATTCATCATCTACCGTGATGAAGGATTTATTTGGTTTTGTTTGTTTTCCAACATGAATCATTTATAAAAGTGAACACCACTAGGGCAGTCAGTTCAGACACTAAACTGCTGTGAATGAATCAGACATTAAGTGAGAGAAAACTTTTCTTTAAAAAGCCACATTAAAAGTTAGATTTGGTGAAGTCTGCAGTGCTAAGCCATGGTGCATTACAAAATGTGAATGTGTTTTCAACTTGGTTGCTCAGTGTGTTGAAACATTTCTGTAAACAGATTCAGATCAGCAAGCCTATCTAACTCTGGCGTGGATTCATTTAAAAGTTGTTTGATGCAACAAATTGAATACAAGATAAAAAAGAAATTGGGTATTTGCTCATCACTTTAAAGACAAAAATGTAGAAAAGACCCTCAAACTGTAACCTAAACCAGTGTGATGTTTGTGCCTGCCTCTCCTAAACTCTGCGCTGGATCAGAGGCTGGAAACATCTGGATGGGAGCCGATATTTGGCCAGCTATTAAAAGAAGAACAAAAACACAGACAGCAATAACAGGGGTCAATGAAATGTGATACACCAGTGTTTTGATGCTGTGTCTTTCCTTTAATCTCTCTTCAAACTGCAGCTGGCGATGGAGAGAACAGAGCTGATAAAGACCAAAGCATGTCAACAGAGGCAGTACAACTCCATATGTTCTCTCTTTTCATAAAGTGACAGAAAGTTAAGAAAAAAGCTTTGCTAAAATATGCAGCAGCTCGGCTGGCAGCCCCCTGAGAAACTGGTGGAAAGTATCAGTAAATCTACCCCTCAAGGAGAAATCTGAGCCTAAAAACAGAATCCACTTGCACTCTGCATCCTGCAAACCAACACAACAGTAGAGCAGCTTTCTGCATCCTGACTCCCTCCCACTCAGCTCCAGTCAAGCTGGCAAAGAGTCACCCAAATATCAAACAGATGTAGGCGAGAAACAAACCCAGAGTATGTACACTTAACTAAAACGCCACTTAGCAGGCTCAGAGCCTTGCTGCAAGTCGTGAGGAAAACAGCATACAACTGGCAAAAACACTCAGCCTCTTTTGGACCCACATGTTTGATTTTAAATGAGCTGGGACCAAGGAAGACATGGATTTCACATCTCTATGTGTGAAAGAAACGGTGGCACAAACATCTTGTTTTGATGTGTTTATTAAATGGGAGCGTAAATGTTTGCTTTCAGAAGCGTGTCTCTGAGTCGACTTTCTGATTTTTTCTCTCCTTCACCACACTTTTGTTTATCTGGTTCAGACTCTCTAATGGACTTTTTAATGAGCTTCTGCAATTATTCCCAATTCATGAATAACTGCACATAAATCAAATTAAATAATCCACTGACTGGACATTTGCATAAACTTTGATTTTCTTATTTGAATTAATAAAGAGAAATAAGAATCCCAAATTGAATTTCTATTGAATTTCCAATTCCTGCCTGCTGTTTGAATACATTTGATTTCTTCATTATACACTTTATCCTAACTAACAGATTGTTTTCATCATCAGTTCATATATTCGCTCACTAACTAGCTATTAAATGTTGCCTCCTGCGCAGCAACATGGAGTTATAGATAAGAAACTCTGTGTGGTGACAATTTTTGCCTGGTGGTGAGCAGGAAATAGTCATGTCTGTTCATTTCCAACATCATGAATGAAGCACTTTAACTCTGAATGATGGAACAAAATCATCCGCTGCGGCTCATGCAGTAATCTTCAAACACCCTTTTTGAGCAATTTCACACAAATCATTGCCAGGATGTGAGGATCAGCTGCTCATCTTGAGGTTTTCATCAGAGGTCAGTGTCAGGTTGAGGGCGGCACACCTTTAGGCTGTACGAGACATCAGTTTCATCCACAAGGACACCTCAGCAAGATTTTTACAAGCTGCTCCCTCAGTTGAATGGCAGCCAGCCTACTTGCTATTCCTCCCTGCAGCCTGTGTTAAATAGATTTTTGGAAAATGAGCCTTAATTTGGGTTCAATAACTGACCGGCTCTCGTCCAAGAAAGAAAAAGAAATGAGATTTGCCTTTCAGATTTGTAACCTTAAAAAACGGACACGTTCTGTTGAAAAATGCTAAAAGGCAAAGACCATCAGAAAAAACCCAGAGACAAATTACACAGCACTCTCTGCGACATTTACCAAAAACACTGTATTTATATATTACAGCCTTTCAGAATCATATCAATTCTGAGGGTCTTTTATGTATGAGCTCGACATACAGGAGTGTTGATTTTTGTTCATACATCTATTTCAGTGTGAGCAAACAAGCACAAGCAACCCATTTCCAAGCTTGTCGAGAACAATCAATCATATTCCAGTCGACAGTGTTTCGGCATTCAGAGGAGTCCAATGAGTCATAAAACAGGAGTCTACTCAATTATTCAGGCTGCACATAAGTATTTGCAAACCTGGTTTTCTCATGTTTGAACAAGAGAAATAAACTCATGATTTAAACTTAGTAAAAAGGTCCTGATCCAATATCGTTATTGGATAAATGTCCAATATCTGGGGGAAAATAGAGAATATCCGATTACATTGGTCTACATCTAAAATCTCTGATATTAGCAGTCTAAAAAGTTGTTGCAATTGAGTGCAAAAACTACTTCCACCAAGTTTCATGGTGAAAACAGTGAAGTTCAACACATTTCAACTGGTAAACGTTCCTTATTCAAGCCTTGAATACCTTGAAATAGAGCTGAGCATCACACCATTCATGCCGATATTGTATTGGATCAATATTGGTATCTGCAAATGCCCAAGGTTGCAATATCGCTATCGTATCGGACGGGAAAAGGTTGTATTGGGACACCCTTTATTCAAAATTATCAGAAAATTAAGGAAATTTGCTAGATCAGTTCTTCATTGTGACCATGCTTCTCAGCAGAAAATGTTACACCATTTTAAAGCATTTTTATTGCTCTTCAAATTGGTGCTGCATTTGTAGGGAACATGCATGAGCTATAGAGCTGAGTATGAGAATAATAGCTATCAACAATTTGCCGAATCTCCTCTGCCAATTCCATACAGCTTATTCGGCCAATGACTCTCATCTTTAGCTTACACCCAGATGTACACATTATGGCACCTGATTACACAAAAAATTTAAAAGTTTTTACTTCCAGATACTACAGAAATGTTAGGAGAAATTCTGTTTGTCAGATGATAGATGTACCACTGCAAGGACAACTGAAACAGTACAACTACATTTCAGGCCTCGAAATGCAACACAAAGTCGAGTCCTTGATACATTTAGCAGCATCGTGTGATCAGATAAGAGCTAGTTTAAAATATACTGTGGCGCCTGTCTACAGTTACATCTTAGCTTGTGTTATTTAAGAACAGGTGTCCTCTTCGAGAAGGGACATCTGGAGGAAACTGTACACCTGTTCTTTGTGGTCAGTGCACAGGCTTTTAACAGCTTCAAAGTTAGCTTTAATGAGGTTTCTGTGGAGAGATTGGAGTTGATGATTTTACCACAGAAGATAACAGAGATATGAAACACTAACAGACCGTTTTCAGTGCTGTTCATCTATCTGCCACATTCTTATCTTTACAACAAAGCTCATCAATATTCAACACACTTTTCCTGCAGGATTTGAATATCTCTCTGGTCTCTCTGCATGTAATTGATTGGATTTGGTATTTTACAGGTAGACTGAACATGTCACATCTACTTGATAATGATCAGGAATAACATGTCTCTGCTCAGCGTGCTCATTTCTCATCTCCTGTGAGGATTCAACGTGAGGATAATCCTAAATCTCTTGAGACTACAAACAAAACTTCAGAACTGCAATTTCCAAGAAGAAAATTACACTTATAAAAACACATCAGGCTTTAGGAGAAAGAGTATTTGACATCAGATCAAATCTTTGAACGAGTGCAGTATTCAGATGGTCTTTTCTTTTTTTTCAAGCCAGGTTTTTGGGCTTGTATCTCTTGTGTTTTATACATATCTTTCACATTCACAATACTTAACACACTAAAGTCACACTCCCCTTGCAACCTTAAGGAATCATTTCAGCACTATCTGAAAAATAGATTCTTGGACAAAGCCTTGAGAAATAGACTATTCCTTTGATTTCTTCACAGATTAAGCTTTGCGCTGGCTGTGCAAACTTCAAAAGTAAATTCTTTGTAGTTATAAAATCTCTGCTCACAAAAAGAACCATCAGCTGCAGATTTTTATTGACGATAAGAAGATGGCTGGTGATGAGTCATACAACAACAGAAACCAGAAGCAAACAGCAGGGTGTCCATTTTTCTTCCACATCATCAAAATACACTCCACTTTACTGCTTGAATGTGTGTGTGTGTGAGTGTGTGTGAGTGCAGAGAGCTTCTGTAGGATGTCACAATTTCATGTTACTCACAGTGAGTCTGTGTGACACCGTGATTACTAAACTCTTAGCAGCAGTCCTTATTAAGTGAGTATCAAAGAGAACAGCTCTGTGTGAAAACAATGGGTAGACTTTATCTCAGAGCTGCTTGTCAGCACAAATTAGCTAATTGTTCCACACTTCAACATGAAGTGTGACACATTTATTCTAAAAGAAAAGCAGGAAAATAATCAAAACTTTCCATTCTCACATTTCTGTGAGTTAAAAAACTGTGAGTTGAACTTCTCCTCTGCATCTAAAGCAGCGGTGACATTTTAGGAGAGCAGCTTGCTTCATTTATCCTGGTTCTGTCCTGCTCTGTATTAACGCAGCAGAATGAATATTCAGTGTTTCAGAGTGATGAATGGTTTTGGGAGTCTTGAGCTTGGTGAGGGATGAAAATGGGAAAATGAAGATTAAAATTATTCAGCAAAAAAGTTTTATTCTTAAACTAAAATGCTTCCCTGTGCAGAACATTTGGTGGAAAGGACAGTCCCCCCTACAATTTGAAATTTCAACATTTGGACACATTTTCATTGCGTATGCACTTTTAAAAACTAAATTCCTTGAGAGAAGCTTTTTTAAAAGCATGCAGCTTTTGCTAAAGGTGGAGACAGTCAGCCATACAGTTTCAGTTATTGTTACTCTCTATGGTAAAACTAACACCCTTTTTTTACCAAGCAGTCCAGTATATTTGGCACCCTAGCAGAAGGGTACCAAAAACCGGGACAGTACAGATGGTTAAATTGGGGGCCTGTTCCAGTTTTAGTCACAGGAAACACCACAAATTGTGTGCTGTACCAAGACCAGCCAAACTGAACCGCTTAGTGTAAACAGGGCTCAAAACCCTTCCTCATCTAAAAATACAACCTCCTCAAGGGGTTCTCAAAGTTCCTCCTCAAAGTTCCCCTGAGGAAAAGATGGCTCATGTAACAAACAAGATATTCTATCTGTAGAAAACTGATCTGCATTATTTTTTTAAATTTTGTTGAGCTTTTGAATGTACAGCACATTCTTTCTGAAGAAGGTTGTTATGTCCCTACAAAATGGTCCTGAACCTTTTCTGGTCAAACAAAGTCATCATGAAACACCGTCTTCAGAAAAATGGGTGTCTAACAGATGACTCCAGTTAGTTTTGCCTTTAATTCACACTCCTACCAAAGAGCCATTAAATCAGCTTCCACTAAACTTATGAACTGAACCCGGTATAAATCCTCATTTCAGCTTTGGTCATGTGCAAACCAACAGGCTGTAGGAGAACCGCAAACTTATATCCTTTGAAGATTAGGTTAAAACGACCAATCTGAGCTATTGTGATTCTGATTGGATAACGTTTCAAACCAAATTTATGACTCAAGATCAAGTCCAGTCTTGTGATTAAACTGCAACAACACTCTGGGAATTTTAGACAACAAATGTTGAACTCTGCAATAGTTTAGTCCACAATTTTCCTGTCTGCTGCAAAGTGCTCTACCTCTACTTCTCATGACCCCGACTTTCCCCCTTCTTTGACAGTTCTAGCTGCACCCAAACAGACTGTTTTTGAGTACGATGCCATTAAAGCTCAGAAAGAACGGTCTGATCGAGGATCTTGTCAGGATGTTGTTTTCCAAAAGGATGATCAAAGAGCTGAGGGAGGCTCTGAGGGCTGGACCTGCAGGTTCCTGAAAGTGCTTCTTCTGACAGGTGGGATAAATCAGCCTGTCAGCCATGACTGGAAACACTGGATGATAGAGGTCTTAACTCACACACACTCTCTCCACCTCCTGCAGACTTCTGTCCGTCTGGGAGCAGAACAGACTCAGAGGCTTGGCAGGTGTCACATCCATCACCTGAGATTCAGAAAGTGTCTTTAGTGTGTTTTGATACAGACATAAAGCATAGCTGAGGAATCAAAACCTGAGCCTCTTCTCTTTCCTAGTTTGTGCATGTGTGTGTGTGTGTGCGTGTGTTCCCTGCAGTCTGCTCCAAAAATGTGTGAATGGAGGATTCCTTTTTGGAATTACGTAAGCAGCCGTTGAATGAAATATTTAGACACGGATGTGAAAAAGACGCTGTACTGCGTGGGCTGCCAAGTCTGCACTCTATAACACAGTCACAAAAGGACAAAAGTAGTTCTTCTACGGAGGGATAGAAAGAAGTACAACAGACTTAGAGACTGTGCTCTGAGCTGCAGTGAAGAATCAATGTTGTAGTATGATTTACAGCCAGTTAGAGGCGATGGACAATGAATGGATCATTGAATGCTTTTTCTTATTTGATTGTGCAGAGGGGGTGAAACGTACCAGTGACCTGAAATACTTCAGTGAGTAAATATAGCCACAATTGCAGCCACTACATGCCTCTGGATATAACAGTTTCATCTACTGAGAACTTAACAAACAAAGGCATCAGATATTGTATGTGTTGCAATAATCTCCTCAGGGCCCAGTTTATTCCCCTCATCCATGCCCTGCTCCATCTGTGAATGCATGTAAAGATGAAACATCAGATTAACATCCAAAGGAACTCAACATATGAGCAAACAAAAGGACGAATGAGCAAACAATCGGCAAATGTACTGTAACAACACGGGCAGGCAGGGCCGACCTGCTCTTTCCATCTCTGTTTGGCTTCATGCTGTCAGAGGCCTAACCTCCCTGTTGAAGGCAATCATCCAGAAAACAGGATCTGTCACAGGACACCTGAGGTGCTGAGGAGAGGGAGGCAAACAGAGAAGCACAGGCGGCTATCTGATCTCTAAATGAATGCTAGGTATCGACGTAAAGCTCAAACATGTCGGCCTATTCCGGGACAGTCGCACTCAGCGGCTACACGAAAGACTTGTACGATATGAGCTATTGCAGTGCAGGATGTGTTTGACAGGCAAATGTTAGTTTTTGGTTTAAGATTTCTACACAGGTCTCTGTTTAGACATTTCCCAGATGCTTTCAAGGGGCAGCTGAGGACACATTCAAAACCTGGTCACTCCTTTTTATCATTTGTTTTTCCATCTATCTGAGCGATGGATATGATGATAAGATAAGTAGCATTTTTCTTTGTTTGGGACGTTAAAGGCTGAACCTCAGAGGCTATGGCCCTGATAGCAACGGCTTGTCTGAAGAGTCGACTTTGTACATTTAATCTCTGCCTTTGGCTGCCTTTCTAAGATGTGCAGGGCAGAAAAGATAACGTCTAAAGTTAATTACTAACACGATTTCACAGGTAAAGGGAAATGTATAGCTTACTGCAGACCAAGCATAACAACACAACATCCATAGCAAACAGGCAACACTCACAAAGCCCTGCACAGATGGTATGAAATTTTAAAATGATGTGTGAGGAAATGAACATCGAGTTGTCCATATTTTGTAACTTGGAAATCATAGCCAGAACAAGACATCAACCCCACACTAAAATCCTCAATAAAATCCAACATCCAAAAATGTGACTTAAAAAATCCAAACACAAAGCTCTAGAAAAACTGAAGAGAGACACTGGAGAACAGAGAGAACAGAAAAGAAACCATATACAACATGACAATGAACCAATGAAGAACTGAACTCATCACAGAGAATAAACAGACAAAGGAGTGATTAAGGGCATCAAGAAAACTAAGGCCATGTCCACATGTAGCTGGGTATCTGAGAAACTGCATATATTTTCATACATTTACGCCTGTCATACACATGAAATTGCAGTTTTACTTCACTAAAAATCTTTTCTGAAAATTCTGGCTAAAGAGAAAAATGTTGGGAAACTTGTTTCATGGTTTCATGTAAACACCAGAAAAAAACAGTTTTTAGATCTCCAACATTGCACCTTGTGACAAAAAAGGCCATTGATGTCACATAAATGCAATGTTATGGTGAGCAGTATTTGAATCAGTGTTAGTTTTAACAATGATGCAAACACTTCTTGTTTGTGAGCAAACTTCTTTATTGATCCAACCATAAGATCCAGCGGCCATGTGTGAATCTGACAGAAGAGACTGGAGATTCATTGTGATTCGCTGACACAGGTTTTACATCTGAAAAACACTGCCATCTATGGGTCTGGCATGGTTAGAGCCGCACTTATGGACGGATTTGCCTGTTTACGCAGAAGATTTTTTTGTTTTTTTGTTTTTTGTAAACATATGTGGCTGCATGTGTACAAACACACAGAACCTGAACAATGTGAGCGAAAGACACAAAGAGAAAAATACACAACTAGAAACACTAAAACATGGATAACTAAGGAAACACAAGACCAAAACATGGACATACCCTGCACACCAGAATGTAACAAAACCAAACCAAACCAAACCAAACCAAATCAAATCAAATCAAGAAGAGATGAAGAAAAGAGATTGCATCATCTCCACAGAGAAAGTGGGTGATAAATAAGAACTACGCTTAAGATGCAAATGTTGCATTACACGATAATCTCCCTGCCAGCACTTATGGATGTTCCCATGTGTCACCGACCAACAAACTGTGCACCAACATATATGTGCTCACATCAAACATATGTGATGCATGGATGTACAGTTTGTCTGTAGGGGTCTATGTGGGCAGATGTGACACTTCCTCATATGTCGCACTCACCTCCGGCAGCCGTTAAGACCTGTTTAAGTCTGCTCCAGGCTGCATGTGACAGCCATAGGATCCCATTCACAAGATCAGAAAAGTGGGTCACATAGTGCAACCACACTATCACATAAACAAGGCTGTATTACACTCTTAAAGACGTTATCCTCCCACTGGATTCATTTAATCCAATTCTTCAACAAACCTACGCAACAGCCCATCTTTCTTCAATAACAACATCTGCTGCACAGCTCAGTTACCACAAACATCCTTTAATAAATGTTCTGCTTCTTCTTGGTGACGCTGGGTAAACAGTGTTTACACAGTATGTGTTTGATGTGTCTTAAAAACCCTTGGATATATATTGTGTTTCCTTGGTGGATGGGGTTAATCTACTCCTTTTATGTTTGTTGTCTTTGTCCAGCACCCAGCACTTCCGGATCTGGATGTGCTCACCGTCTCTGTTTTGCACAGTAAGCAGTCAAAAATGTCCTCCAACTGTGCCTTCACAGTGATGACCTCAGAAAATTAAAATGTCTTTCTCACCCTCCAGGGTAAAGGGCATTGGTTGGGCAGAGATAGCAATAAAACGACTCCTTGCATTCCACAGCAGAGGAGAAAAAACACATCCAACAGTTTCAGCAGGATCCCTGTTTTAATCAAACCAGCAAGCCCGAGGGAGAAAACTGTAACAGAGTAAAGCTCCACACTATCTTTGTTACCTCAGCTGAACCCCCCCCAAAAAAAGCCAAAAATGAGGATGTCCTTGACGAAGAAAGCAGAGCAGTTTCTTCTTTTTAAATATGTCCACCTTTGAGACTTGTTTATCTCAAAGTACAGCGGCTGTGTCTGCTTTCTCTCTGGATACAGTGTTTGTAGAGACAGGCCAGAGTTTGTGTGCAGGAGAATATGAAGAATGCTGATGCACAGAAAAACTGCACAGGTGAAAGGGTCAGTACGTTTAATATGCAACGACTTCAGCTGATATCAGTATTGTTTTTTTCTCAATATTTTGTGGGACAACATAGAGGAAACTGAAATAATGTTGGCTTAATAGCATAATTAAGTTATTTCTCAAACTTTTCAGAAAAGATGAAAAAAAAAAAAAAAATTTGTCTGCATATTTGTCATTTTCTATGCATATTTATAATCATGTTTAGATTACCTGTATTGTTATCGTTAACTTTTTCAAAAAATCATATGCTCAGTCTTTCTAACTTGTGCTCCCCCTTGTTTGTCAATTTCTATGTTAGATAAGATTTTAAGGTGAATGCAATATATTGAGAAATCAACCTGTTCTGAAACAAATACAAATGGATGAATGACCAAATGTCCCATTTGCATCATATTTAGAAACGCTGCATATTAGAAAGAAAATCCAAACATCCAGAGCAAATGCAACACTTGAAACACCCTGCAAAGAAAATAAACTAATTAATAAACTAATAAATTACTTTTTTTTTTTCTTACTTTGGCTTGTAAGGTGACCTTGGGTGCTGTTAAAGGCACCTATAGATAAAATGTTATGATAACATTAATATGTTTTAATGGGCAAATTGGAAGAGGATACCCCTCAGAACCATCATAAAAATGCAAAATAATGAGAAATTAACCTAACCTCAGGACAGCCATTGTCAAGGTGCACAAAACCTTGCTGTAGTTCTTGGTCTCTTACGACAAATCAACCTGATCTTAGTTGTTGACTTAGGCCAGAAGAAGAAGGTTACACAATTTTGCTATAGCATCTGGAATTACCAGCATATAACAAAGAAACAAAAAAGTGCAGTTTCTCCTTAATCCAAAGCAACATCCTAATCAAACCAACTGCTTCCCTCTGCTTTACAGTGTGTTATGCCACACTACACAACAGCATCAGTGCAGAAACTTGTTTGTTCAAAAGAAAGCTGTAGTGATGTCAGGTCTTCTTGGTGGGGTTATTGTGGGATATTGTTTTAAAAAAAGTTCATTCAGGGTCATATCTGATTTTCAAAATCATCAAAATCAAATGTCACATGTCTGCATTAAAGCCTTCATTAATTAACAAACTGCTGAGAAACTGGATTTTCTAGTGTGCTGCGTATTGTTCTCATCATCAGGAGGTGTTCAATCAAAAAATCAGTGATCATACAAAAGTGAAGTTGATTACTGCTCACCTCTCACTGACAAGTTCCTCCATCACCGGCATCTGGCCTGCAGCGCTGACATTTATGTAACCATCAATGCAGGGAGTCCCTGTGGACACAAGGAAACAAAACAATTAAGATTATCACATGATTATAGATTGAACTTTAAATAATAGATATAAAGCTTTCCATGCAGACATCAGACTCAGTAGATTACATTAATATTAAAGTAGTTTGACATTTTTAAGAGCACTGTAAATTGATTCACCTTCTGATATCTGCATTAAGAAGCAATTACCCAAGATTCATGAATAGTAAATCTTAATTTATGAAGCACAATAAAAGTAATTTAAAAGGAGGTTAAAGTTCTTCTGACTGCATGGATAGCACCTCTTCAGCTCTGCAGACACATTGTTGATGCATTTTGGAGCCAAGGCATGAGCAGATATAAACTGGGAAGAAGACCTGCAGGGGTGAAATCCCACCTGACATATAATTGACCAGTGAAATGACAAAGATCCCTCAGGCTGGTAAAACCAGACTCATGTGTCAATCACTGCAAAAGCCTTCATTTGCTTGGCAACAAACCATGTCCTAACTTTCCAGCCTGTTACCAGGAGGAGCTGTGGTTGCTACGGCTTCACTATTAGGTACTCAATCTTGGGGAAAAAAAAAAACAAAAAAAAACTGCGATATTCTAATCACAGACAGTGCAATATTTCTTCAACTTGAAATGGGTCAGAATACGTGATAAAATTATTAAAGTAGATATTTAATGCCCTACACAACCAAAGTGTCAAATTGTTGAAATTAACTTCATGAGTGTAACAATCTGAGTTGTGAAAAGTGGCAAAAATAAGTTTAATGTGGAAAAAAATGGTCAAAAAAGAGTGAAAAGGAGCAAAAACTAGGAAAAAATTTGGAAAGCGTGAAAGTGACTAAAATGGGCAAAAGGCAGCCACCAGCAGCAAAAAAAGGTATTAGGTGCATGGAAATTAACACACTCTTCAAAAACCTGATATTTCCATTTAAAGTACTCTTCTTATATTGATTTTATGTAATATTCTAAATTTCTGAGACACTGAATTTGAGGTTTTTTATTAACTATAAGCCAAAATCATCAACATTTAAAAAAAAAAAAAAAAGGCTTGATGTTTTTCACTCTAAAAACTAGAAAGACTCTAGGTTATTTTTAGATTTTACTTTCTGAAAGAGTGACATATATATCACACTTTTTCACTATATTTTAGTTTTGAGATGTACCTGTTTATGTAAACAGAACTGCTTCAGTGGATTTTTTTTTAAAAGAAAATCCTTCTTTTTGCTCTAATGTATTTAATATAGCAACTGATTTCTTTCTAGTGAAGTTATTTCCTTGTTTTATTTATCAGATACTGTACTCTTTTAGAAGAATAATTGTTTGTTTCAACAACACATTAGGTGGGGAGCCTGAAAGTAATCACATACTAAAATGCTGTTGCAATGCAGGGAAAAATAATGGCAATTAGATTATTTTAGCAAACCGTTCAGCCCTAATAATAACAACAAAACAACAACACATGCTTGTCTAATCACATACACATGAATGAATCCAAAATCCCACTGAAGCCCAAATTTATCCACATGGTAGCGAGGAAACCTGAAGTTACGTAATAGTAAATGAAGGTTAAACCACTGTTCGGAGCATCAATTAAAACAGTGATAGAAACTTCACTCATCTGTTCAGTTAACGCAAATTTCCACAGACAGAGAATAAATACTGGAGATCAGCCACACAAAGAGGTTCAGGAACAGACTGTGGAGGATCATGACCTGCAGATTTACCCTTCGAATAACAAAACCCATTATGTTCCAGCAACACAGGCAGCTGTCAGAGCCAGTTTATCATGTTGGCATTTAAAGCTGAAACAATGCCACAAAAATCCAACATGAGAATGGACCAAAATCCTCATATTATCTACAGTGTTCACAATAACTCTGGCAGAGCTCAAAGCCGTGTACAATAGGCGGAACAATCTGTTGTGCGCAGCATGAATACTTATTTTTTTCTGTTGTGAAATAAGCAACAAAGGAGGAACACATTCATTCTGCAATGGCTACCACAAAGAATCACACATAAGCTTGATTGTTCTTTCATTTTTTCACTGTTTTTGTGGCTGTAACATGAATTGGGCTCAGTGTTGTGACATCTGCAATAATTCTGTTGCACATAATCTTCTTACTACATTTTCATTCCGTTTCTGTCTCGCTCATACAAACCCGCACACTCGAATGCATGGGAACCAAAAACATGTAATCATGTAGACACTGAGCTCAGTTACATCATGGTACACTGGATTATATTCAACAGATGGCATATGCTCAAAAAGCAAAACATCCACAGACTTGCACACTGGACTGACATATTTGGAGTCAGCTGTGGTAATGGATTATGTGCTGTGAATTTACAGACTGCATACATCCAGTGAATGTAAGGCCAGTTAAGTTATCAACCATGCACCACAACAATTTTGACATTTTATTTCCAAAAAAGGGGACAGAAAATGAGTGGTGAATTATTGATATTGACACCATGTTGCAATTTTAAATATTTCTCACTTGGCGGAGCATACAATTTGAAAGAAAAAAAAAGTGAACAAATTTACGAGACTTCAAGGGTTTTACAGGGTAACATCTAGAGATATTTCGACAAGTGATGGGAACTTTCAGCTGTGGATACCACAAATTCTCATCTAGAAATAGAGTACATAACCTTGCAAAAGGGTACAAACAACGTACAAAGCAGCATTCACCTAATGTCATTGAACTACTCTGAGATAACCAGAAGTTTTTGTTCCAGCTGTTTTGTAAATGTTTCATTCGTACCCTTTCTTTTCTTCCCCACATATTCACAAACTTAAGCAAGGATTTAACCAGGGTCCCTTGGTTTGTACTCTGGACCTTGCTCTTGCTCTTTTCAATGTTATTACAGAGAAAGTGTATGAGTATCAAGTGGTCATGCCAGGACATTTTTTCCTAGGGAAAGGTGATGAGCTGAAAATATGTTGTATCTCTCATTGCATGCAAAGTCCAAGGGTTGCACAAATGCAGGATGCACCAACAGAAATAGGCTAAAATCACTTTGTAGTCAAATGCACATTGACTTTATCTTCTGTATTTATGTTATGCACTCTGTACTTGTACTTGTAATTTTTTAGCACAAATAAACACTTAAAATGAGGGTCTGGACTTTGCAAATTGGCCTAAAGGAGGTAAAAAAAAAACAGCTACAATACTCACAACTGCATAGTCACTTTATGTTAACAAGTCATGATAATGTCCATAATGTCAAAGGTCACTGTCATTTAGTGGTCGGAAAACTAAAATAGCAGATTAGAGATGGTTTGGGATGCAGGATTTAAATTTACCAGCAAAACGCTGAAAAATCACAGGTTTAATGCAGTAATAGAACAATATGAGAACCAGATGTTCCTAAAGACAAGAGGTCAAAGGTCAGCTGTGCACACGGTCTGGGCACAGTGACATATAGGATCGTCTCTATGAATAATCTTCATGTACAATCTATATATGTCCCTGTCAGGTTGATTAATCCTCAGTGGTATCTACAGTGCACTCAGAATAAAGACGATGGCTTTGGTCACATTTATACAGAAGGGCACAGGTCAATGCTGGTAAATGTCATCAGATATTATATACCCACACAAAAAGATCCATAAAAGAGCAAAGCTTGAATGTTCTCACACACTAATGGATTCAGATTCATGCAGCTTTGGATAGAAACATCCTCTAAACGGCACAGACTTCAGTCAAAAGAGAAGAAAAGCAGGCACTCAACGCTTTTCGAGCTTCTCTCAATGGAGTCTGGTTATAAAGGGAATTTGACTCTGAAATCTACATATTTTGAGAAGTTAGACATTAGATTAAAAAAACAAGCACTTTGAATCAATAGTAGTGTGCAGTGCATGAACTTGAACTCAGAAAAAGTATCTTGTGTTCATTCCCGAAGGTGAGGGGAAGAGAAATTTATATTCAGTTAAAAAAGGAATTTTTAAAATCCAAAAGTTTGGTAAATTCAAAAGTTCTTGTCCATCAACAGGAGCCTGGAGCTCTGTAGTAATATTTTCATGTTTGTCAAAACTAGAGTCATCATCCAGAGAGGATTAACCTATAAAAGTTAATCCTGGTATTCCTCAAAGCAAGGCTTATTTTGACATATTTTTAGGTCCTAAATAATAACAATGTTCAAACAAGTGCCAGTATATTTTCACTATTCAATATTTTTCAGAAAACACTTTAACAACAGTCTGTTTATGCTGCAATTTTTTTTACTCCATCAAAGAATGTTAACTTTATTGTAAACAAAGATCTTTATCTGCGACTAGACTCCACTGAAAAATGTTTATTTTTTGCAGGATACAGGAGCAGCTGCCTCGACCTGCAAACATAAGGGCAGAAGTTCAATACCTCATTCACCTAATTGTACACATGTGGGACCAATTAAGTGGATTCTGTGTGTGTGTGTCTGTTTGTGTGCAGTGTTAAGTTGGGTCCAGAACAGCCAACGAACACACCAAAGTCAGGACAATGCAAACGAACAACACAAAAAACAGTCACTGTTTTTGTTAATCCAGCCCTTTTAGTCCAAAGAGAGTGAGTTAAAGGCTGTTTTCAGTTTGAGAACTAACAGTTGAAAAATTCTATTAGGGTTTGTAGAGTTATAAGATGTTAAAAGGTGTAAATGCAGTACAGTCTTCCAGCCTAATCAGCAGAGGCAACTCATAAGAGTAATCCAAACATGTCATACACCCATCAGGACCCCTGCCCCCAGAGCTAGAGGGTGAGACAAAGTCCAAGACATACCAACTTGAGAGTCTGTTTCATATTGTGCCTCTTTAACTGGACTGAATCTATGCAGTAAACGCATCTCTCTGCACAACACATGATGCAACAACCTCTGCAGACTCCACCACAGCCCAGAGTCTTCTCACACCACGAGAAATCCATTTAAGTATTCCAATTATCTTCGCTAAATAACCACAGCATCTGTGAGTTTGGAAAAAGTTAAATAAGCAAGATGTTTAAATGATATTTATAAATTAGTGAGCAGGTTGTTGGCAGCAGAATAAAGCGGGCAACTCAATAAGTGATAGATTTACTCAATAAACGGGCTCTGTCAAAGGTGCCATCAATTGACAGCAAATCGTTCAAACCTAAGAACGATTTATGCATTGAAGACGTGATGAAACCAAATTATCCAGCCTTTTTTTAAGCACCAAAACTCCTGGGATACCATGATAATATAATAATGATAAATACAAATAATAAAATATAAACACTGATTATGAAACCATAATCAATTAACTTTGAGTGTTGGTTAGTAGTTGGACTGAGATTTGTAACGATTGGCTTCTTGTTCAATATGCGAGTTGCGTTGAAAACAGAAATGTGGTTATTGATTGTCGGAGATAAAACGATCTAATGTAAGCTGCTGCTAAAAAAGAAAATTTGGCCCTATGGGGATTAAAGTTCGTTTAAAATGTCAGAAACAAAGGACACCACACCACTTTCAAATGATAGCAACAATGAAATCACAAACGAGTTTCTGTGACAAAACTGCAGCTCATATGCTCTGAGCCCAAACTGATGCAGATTCTTCTCACACATACACAATGTGGGTCATGGCACCAATGATGCAGAGCGTTCATCAATCGAGAACAGATTATTATATCATCATGAGACTGCTGTGCCATCGCTCTGAGGCTTCATTGGCACTGTCTTCAAGTCACAGGGAGCCTGCCGACTCGGTTCAACTCAGCCGGTGAGTCGAGGTGGGCTGAACGCATGACAGAGCTAATGGGTTGGTCTGCCGAGAGGGTTTAGTGGAGTCTGTCAGATCTCATCCAGTCACACACAGAGGAGGGGGAGGGAGGAGGATGATGACAGGGTGAGAAAGCGATGGAGGAAAGGAAAGGACAGAGGAAGAAATGAAACACAAAGACTGAGCCTTAAGAAAGCAGGAGAGAGGAAGACCTGGTGCGAAATTCTAAGAGACTGATGATTTCCTCCAGCAGGACAGAGATAGAGGAAGTGCAAACAGAGACACATCTGCATTTAGAGACCTCGGCAGAAAGATAAGAAACAAAAAGTTCAAAAGTTCAGGCTCTGAAATAAACTTTCTTATACAGATTAATTCTTTCAGCTGTTTCTGCTCAGAGCAAACCAAAGCTTGGTTCAATTTGGGAGATGATCCCAGTCAAAACTTTCGAATAATAAAAAAGAAAGGCTGAATATGAGAAGCACTGACTCTGCTCCAGTTTGAAAATCTGTTGGAGGAGGATTGTGTAGCTGCTCTGAATCTACCCCAGAAATGTCCTGGTTTCACTCTCATCCCTTTTGCATCAAACACGCCCTGATCTGCAGGAAATTTACATTCGATAAATGTTTCTCCCTGATTTTTTTTAATTTTGTTTTGATGCAACTCACAGCTCTCTTGCATTATTTCTCTTAATTTTTCAGCTTTACGGGGCTGAATTTTCATATTTGTCATCTTTATTGTCTCTTTTTGTTCTCATTTGTAGCATTGTAGGAAGGGGTTGTCAGTGAGGGTGTTGAATCTATCCATCCATCCATTTTTTTCCAAAAACTTCTGCCATTGTAAGTTCTTCGTCATGTCTCACTGGAGCTACATGTTGGGCAGTGACAGCAACTCTGCCTCCACAGTTTCGGGTGGCACTGCTCAGTTTGGCCCGTACCTTTAAGCTTTATGGAAATGAGCAGAAATACAGACCATATGAAAGCCGAGCACAGTATCAGTATTCAACACTGAGCATAAATGGGCCTTTAGAGGGGCTCCATCTTGGTAGAAGAAGGTGAAAAAAACAGAATTGCAAGTATTGTTGCCATATTCATGTGCAACGACAATAATACTATTCAATGTCAGTGTCACTCACTGAGTTAAATGTGGATAAACATGTAGCGTTTAGGACAAGATGTGCTCTCTCCTCAGTTTCTGATTCCATCTACCATCCTTTCCCTTGAACCAGACCAATAAAAGCCTTAAAAGTCATATTCAAGAGTGTGCTGAATACTTGCATGCCACTTTCTAATTTTTTTTCAAGATGTAGAGATGTAATAAGTGCGGAGAAGGAGGGGACAGAGGTAGAACTATTGAGGTATCTGGCTTCTTTCTGCTGCAGTGACAGAAATAAATCTCAAAGTCTGGACTTCTGAACATGATGCTGGGTACATCCCGATAACAACAGAAGCCATGGAAACACGCAAAAGGCAGCAGAGCCAGAGAGACAAACAGAGAGAGTGAGAGAGAGAGAGAAGAGCCATGTCGGTTTCTATCTGGCAGGCTGCTGAAGCAGTGGGCGGGACATCACAAGTGGACAGAAATATTCTGCTAAGAGGTTTATTCACAGTAGCATGAATGGGGGACTCAGCTGCAAGGAGTCAAATGTGCATCATAACAGTTCAACATTATAGTCCTGCTCCAGAGTGCAGCTGATGGCCCAGTTAGAGCCCATACTGTAAACATAGCCTGTAATTTTATGAGAAAGTGTCACTGCTTATGTTTACTCTTATGAAATAAAAGTGTCTATTGGTCCTGGAGGAGCTGAGGTCTGTTTACTCTGTGTGTCCGAACCTCCCTGCAGCCATTAAGAAAGCAGCTGACAGGACGATCCCGCCTGTGGACTGAATCTCATTAAATATTGAAGGATCCAGCCAACAGCTGCCCCTTTGTTTTGGAGAGCTTCTCTGGGTGGTGTCATGGGTCATCACAAGTTCCTTTGTTGATGCAACATTCAATGTTTGTAGTCCAGAGCAAAATCAGATGGGAAATTAGCCGCTTGGCCCGTTTTAGACCCCAATGAAGAGATACAGTAGCTGTAATCTGTTTGCCCCTTTCAATGATTTTGTCCTGTGTAAGGAAATGTCCACAATAAAAACACAAGAACAGAAAACCAAACAACTAACCAAGGTGAGAAGTATATGATAGATTGACTCTTTATACAGCACTTTGTTAAGTATGTTGACAACTCCACAGACTTGCATATTATAAGTCCCATACACTCATTCACACCACAGTCATACACTGATGCCAGAAGCCTATGTAAAGCCCAATAAGTGTTTACTTATTCCATTCAAACCCAAATATCAAGGTTAAATGTCTTGCTCAAAGACATGTCAGCACGTAAGCAGCAAGACCTGGGATCAAACCACAGACTTTCCAACTGGGAGACAACCAAATCTCTGAGATGTGGTTCAGCGGAAGAGCCGAAGAGAATAACAAGCAGTAAAACTTCACTCAACATGTCCTCCATGGCTGTGGTTTTTTACCTGCTGTGTTCACACATCTGTACAGCTCGACTCCACTCAGACATTTCACGGCTAAGCTGGTGCCCAGAAAGAGCACGGCTGGATGGATAAGTACATTTTCAGGAGTGCAGTGCTCATGTGGAAGCTGTTATTGGTACTTGCTCATACTTGAAGTGCAGGGGTTGTCCTCATCTCTATAAACACTCTGAAAGTCAATGTTGCATGATTGATATTTTTGTTTCTGCAGTGTGATGGCAGCACAGTCTGAGGCTCATCACTGAGTCTTTTTACAGGTCCTAAGTTGTTTGTGCAGTGAAAATTAGATATCTTACAACCTATAAGAGTAATGAATATAAACAAGTACCAAGTTCAGAGCAGTTTTTGTCACCACAGTTCCAATTTGAGATTCCAGCAGTTTACTGAATGTCCTACCAAGAAAAGTAAAATTGTGTCAAAACAAACAACTTTCAAAAAGAGGAAAATAGGATAGCTTTTTCAGTAATACGTGTGTTTTTGGAAAGCCAACAAAATAGGACATCAAATTGTTAACTGTTGGTTTGTAGAAGAGCTCAGATGTGGGATGGGGATTAGAGTGAAATAAGGATAAAGTAATGAGTTATGTTAATATAAAACATTGATCAGTCTGAGGCAGAGTTGTTGGTGCAATGAAAAATGACAACAAGAAAGCAAACAGAGAAATAATGAGCACAACAGTGACTGATGATGATCAAAAACCTCCTGCGATGAGTGACTAAACACGCAGACTAAGGGCAGACATCAGAGGTGAGCGGGCACGAATACCAGACACATCAAGAAAAGTCCAGACGGGCTGACCAGAGCGTGGTGGGGGTGGAGGGCTCATCTGTGTTTGTTAAACTGTGGTGGAGCTGGTTCAGGTCTTCTGGGGTTCAGCCAAAGGTCTCTGTTAAAGGTGGGGCTAATCTCCCGAACTAAGCTCCAGAGTTCTGTTGGCTCAGCGGCCTCTGGGAGGCAAGAAACTCAGCTCCACAAAAAATAAAGAGTGAGTCTGTTAAACTTCTGTGAGCGATAAAGTGAGGATCTCTGGCTGGGAAAGTTTATGGTTGCAGCAATTATCTATTTTTTATTGCATGAACTGATCACATGTGAAATAGTATAACTATCACATGTACTGCACTTAAACAATGTTTCTTAGAATTCAGACTTATTTATCTCCAACTTTCAGCCTTTAATAAAGCAGTGAAGCACACTGCATTTACTACTCTCTAAACATCCCTGCTTTTCAAGGAACACTGTATTAAAAATCCAAGTAAGTAGCTTTAATGTTGAAGTGTTTTATTAGTGTTTTAATTCTCTGTATTTACAGCACTTACATATAATCTTGTGGAATTTAAGAACGTACTCAAAGTGAGGTGTTAAATTTCAAGAGATACTAGTGAAAGTGGAGTTCATGTGTAGATACACAGCCAATGAGGAATATTTTCATTGTAATTCCATTAAAATTAAACAAAACTGGCATACAGTTGTGTTGTTGTGATTTGAACCTGTTGTGATCAGGGAGGAAGTGGCAAAGTATCTCAGAGCAACCTTTTTTTGCCGAGTTTAATCAGAAAAAGTCACATAGAATCTGATTTTGTTCAATGTCACTACAATCTGAACAAAAAGAAGGGTGTTAGCCTTGTATAAACACTTGAACCCACTGTGATCAAACATTCACTACAGTTGCTGCGACAGTATTTCCTTTTCTTTGAGATCATCTGATATCTGTCTACCAACTCCCACTGCATCAGTTTTTACATGAAACAGAG
Source organism: Thalassoma bifasciatum (assembly GCA_008086565.1). Lineage (NCBI taxonomy): Eukaryota > Metazoa > Chordata > Actinopteri > Labriformes > Labridae > Thalassoma > Thalassoma bifasciatum. Next base: position 108,117 of record RPOG01000600.1, on the reverse strand, counting down.
AGCATTTTTTCTTCAAACACCTTTTCTGCCAAACACCTTGGTGCATGTGATGACTTTGTTGTGATTCTTTAGATGTAGGTCAGATCAGGACTGTTTCCAGGCCATATTTAAAGAGTTAACAACCAAACAAACAATACATTTACTGGACTTGAAATGATTGGCTCACTTGCCAGACAACTGTCCACAACACTGACACACCTCATCGTAAATGCAACTTTACTGGTTGTTAAATTAAACAAATTGGTTGTACTAAGAACGTTTTTGAATTCCTTTTGCTTTTTGTTATGAGTTTGCATTTGTTATTTCTTTATCTGGAAACTAAAATCTGTGGATCTTGGAATATCAGCATCTGCAGTAACACCATCTGGCATGTGATTGGCTGTCGTTGATGATGGGTTGTGTCTTTTGTAGGTTGTTAAGTTTTCTTCATGTGTCTTTATTTGCATAACTGACTTTTGAAGAAAAACACAAGCAATGTTGTTGGGTTTTAACTTGCAGGGCACAGTCATCCAGCTAAATTGTCCCATCTCATGGACATGTTCTGGAAAGAGAAACATTTTGCACTCAGTGACTTGAGGCATTAAGCTACTTCGACATTGAAATAGACAATACGCACATGCTCTCTCTCATGACAGATGGAGTGCAACTAATTAGCAGGCAACAAATAAACATGCACACACAAACCTGGAAAACTCTCTGAATGCATGTGTCCACACAGGCTGCAAATCCTCCAGATTTGTCAAATTAATTATGTTTTTATTTTTCATTCAAATGGGTCCAGGAAGACATAAAAAAAATGTGTTGTCTGCAAACAAACTGTATTGCTTGTTTTTTGGACCACAAACCAATTTTCCACCAAATTAGTGGAGTTAGTCGGGGTGAAATCACCCGTTTGCTGATTGGGGCTTAAACCTGGTCCAAGAAAATGATAAGAAATATTAAAAATAGATAAATAAATAAAAATAGTCTTGCTCAGACTTTTGTTTGTTTTCTGATGGAAAACACAAACAAAAATGTGAGACAGGATTTCTCCTGGGTGGAAAATAGAAACAGAGGGTTTTAAGTTTTTTTTTTAGGTGTGTGATGAATTTCCCAGAATGTTTTGCAAGGAATCCAGGAAATGAGCCGAGCAAGACACAAAGAAAGAAATCAAACATTTTCCCAGAGGGACTAATTATCCAGTGGCGTGAGATTACATCGACAGACAGGAGAGAGAAGCTCTGCACTAATCAGGAGATCTGAGGGACTAGAGAAAGTAGAAAATGATTCAAACTTGCTGGAACATAAATGCTCATTATAACACACACCGGCTCTGTAATGAGTAGTTAAACCAACAGGTACATGAGGTAAACCCTGCTGCTATACTGCCTCTGCTTTATGCAAAATTCCTCTGAAGAAAAACAAGAAAACTTGAGAGAGACCTGACATTTTGTTATCATGATGTTCAGGTGTTACAGTACTTCACCTGCTCCAACAAACCTTTGTTTGAAGCTAGTACGTGCAAGCTTCGCTGAGGCACAGAAAGAGAGACAAATGTGAGAGGACATGACGATTAGTGATCAATACTCTATGGATCTGTGCAGCTGAAGGTCACTCTCTGACTCAATCAGAGTTTAATTAAGCAGGAAGTGAAAACTTGACCACTTCATTCCAGTCATTTAACACAATGTCAATTAGTTTTCACTGTGCCCTTAACTAGCTTAATGTCCATATCAATTACCATTTTTAATCCCATCATGGCTTCAAACCAGCTGAGGATGTGAATCAGGAATCATTGATCATTGTTTTGCACATTAGAATGCATTAAAACCACAAGTATAATTCTAAATGGTTATAAATTAGAAATTAGATTACATGGGAGTTTATGTAATGTTCCTTGACATAAAACTAATCAATTACCCCAGGTGTTAAAAATTCTAAGAACAAAGTATGAAATACAGTTTATTAAATCGCAAGTGAAAGTGTGGGATTCCTTGACAAAAGCAAAGGTGTCCCATCAGGTTTTGAGTAAAAGAAAAGTCTGTTTTAAAAGCAGAAATAAACACATGGCTGGGAGGAAAAGAAAAACCAACAGTTCGTTCATATTTTTATTTGTATACACAGCACTCAGGGGGATTTTTATTACTCATCTGAGTGGATCTCACGCACAATTAAGCACAATCACTTTTTGGTAAATGAAAGTTAAGCTAAGTGAGCATCTCATATTTTTCATTATTCAACTCAGGTTTTACATTTTTGTTGCAGTATCTTGAAGCAGATACTTGCCCAGTGAGATATTTTTCCAAAACCCCTGCTAAGTTTTAAATTTCTGCCATGTGACAAGAGATTTGAGAGTAATTTCTGGGTGGCAAAGACACGACAGCACACCTATAAGGCCTGACTGATATTGTAGGTTTTCAATAGTTGGCCTTACTATGAGGTAGCTTTAAAACTCAGTATAGGGAAGATAAATCAGTGCATTTGGTTTTGAAATTTTTTTAACAATTTTTAAGGAACAATATTTTTGGCATGTTATAGGTATTGGCCAATGTTGACTTAAAAATGAACCATCAAACATCTGCCAACTCTTTAATATTTGTTGATATAATTGGATGTTGTTGCGCCATTTACCTAGCGTGAAGAAGACGTGTGCAGCACAACATGTTCCCAATGAACAAAAGATCTGTTTCCTCACTCTGTCAGTAATGAAATTGGCCAAATGTACCCTGATTGTGGGCATTGTCATGTTTGACAGAGGGTAAATTAATTAAGTAAATGTGATAAGAGTATGCACCATATTGCTGTATGGTATCAGCTAAATTAGGCATATCAGATATTGGCCACAAATCCAATGTCAAGCATCCCTGATAAAAAAAAGACTGTATCTGTTTTCTTTTCCAAACATACGAAAACAAACATACAAAAAACACCTACAGTCACAAAAATATGCTCACTTCTAGGATTTAAAGTCACCTCCTGCATGGAGCAGATGCATGAGTGACTGCACTAACAGTGTGTAATGATCCAGCTGTGTGGGTTGGCCCCCGACACCATCTGTTCCCTGTCTCTCCACATAGACGTCCATTAAATCTCACTGCAGGACTCTCTGTGTAGGGAGGCGACCTGAAGCAGGACCTGTCAGAGGCCGTTGAACTTGGCCGAGACCTCTGACAGCAAGAACACTCCCTGAACTATGAGCCTGTCCTGCTGAGGGAACTGCAGGTGAGAGCTCTGTGTACATGGAGCACGGGTGCAGTAACCTGCCAACGGCCTCCACTAATAATTATCCAAATATGAGGCCGAATTTTCATTAAGAGTAAACGTAAGGCTACTTCAAAGAAAGCATGTGTGTTTGAAAAAGTGTTAATGAGTTTAAAAGACGCTTTGGAGATTTCATTTATGCTTCATTGTTTCTTTAATTCTCCATTTACATGCAGATCAAGTTCTTATTAAAGCGGCAGTCATTAGCATAAATCACTTAACATGTTTTGCTGCATTATACCTCGAGGCTGCCAAATACACTCCCCACAACCCTGTGCAAGCAGTTTACAAACCTGCTGATCTGTCCCTTCAGACACACAGTGGTTCATCGCCAATTCTTTATTACAGTAAATAAAGTTCTGCCGGTGCATGAGGGAGCAGGCAGTGCAAACCTTGAGGTTCAGGTTACACTGTGCTCAAGGTATTGGCTGTCAAAATGCAATATTAAGGTGTCAACTAACTTTAAATCCCTGATGTTGTGTTGAAATGATAAAGAAACTCATCTCTCTGAAACATCCCCAATGTAAAGAATGCATCGAAGACAAAACGGCACACCAGCTTTACGCAGATGCAACTTTCCTCTTAGTTTGGCTCACATCACAACAACTGTCTTGGAAAGCCAGAAAGTCAGCTGGAATCTATGTGCAATTTTTGTGTGGCCCTTCTCTAGCCATTGTTTCCTGTTTAGACAGTCAGAGCTATAATCAAACAGTTTTTTTTTCCTATGCATAAAAAATAACAGCTAGAAGGATCTTCAATTTGGAAGATTTGTTGGAAAATAGCATTTTAGACATTGGATACACAACAATACCTGACCCTACATGTCACACAAACAAATCAGGCCTTTTGTCGGTAATCAAAGCAACTACACAGAGGAATGTTCCTGACATTAGATATTCTTGGAAAAGTCTTGAAAAAACCATTGTTTTCCAAAGTTTTCATCTGGTGATCTTTGCATGTCGGGAGGAAAATGGTGCAAACTAATGGCATTTGATTGTAAGACTTTGTTGTTTTAACTTTAAAGTCAAACACCACAACATCTTCGACAGAGGATGGAAACTTTCACATGCAGACATCTCAGGGAGAAACAAAAACTCTAACAGGTAGTTTATAAAAGTGAAGTGTGTAGAAATTGGCAGCATTTCCCCGAACAGAAATGGTGAAAATGGGATACAACGCTCATATATGTATGTGAATTTGCAAAGATAAGTGTACAATAATCCCAAAAGCAGACAAAAAGAACAGCCATGTTTGTCTACGATAGTTTCTGGGGAACAGAGAGAGTGAAACGTGGTTTTCAATATGAGCCTGACCGCTGGTCCTGAAACACTGGAGGCAGTCAGAGAAGAGGAGAGAGTAGTTGTTGTTTTTACAGCCGAAGAGGAAGACAGTGGTTTTTGAAGAAGGAGAAGAGTCTGGTTGTTTTGCACAAAAAAGTGGGTGAAGGATGCTGCTGAAGTTGGTTGTTTTCTGCTCAACAGGTAAGGGTGCAACATAGCTATTCATATTGGCTTTACACTACATTGTTTGTTCTGATAAAGTGTTTCAATGTTTGAGAGTTGACTTTCATGTTTGATAGTCAGAGGTGTATTTGTCTTTCATTGTTGAATGGGCTGTTCGAGGGTTTTGCTGCTGCCATGGAGCTACTACAGACGATACTGAGCTCATTTTGACGAATCTGTAGAAAAACTTCAGTAACATTACAGATGTGAGCTACAATTGGTATTTCTTCTCTACTGTGTTGATAAAACATTACAACACCTACAACACCTCGCCAGCTTACAACTGATCTATAACCTATGAAAAATGGTTACAGAGATGAATAAATGAACCCTCACCTCATCACGTTGAGATCACGTTTGATCTGTTAAAGCTTAGTGATGTGATGTTTCAGTAACAAATGGGCTCATTCTAATAACTGAAGGGTTAGATGTCACTAAAACACCAATTTCTACACACTGTACCTTTAAGCGTGATGGCATCATGGTTACAAGGTTAATCTATGTTTACAGTTTTTGACATTTCTATCTGTGATAGGACTAGTTCCCACCTTGAGTCCTCCCTTCTGTTTCAATTCACTCCAATTGTGTGTCTGCCCTGGTCTCCTGAGGCCCCCTCCAACCAAACACTCATCACTCATAACTTTCCCCTTCACTCTGTTTTAAGCAGCTGCAGAAATTACCCTTTAAACACCTGGACTGACTCGCTCTAGAGTTTTCCGTCCAAGCGCAGACACACAGAGGACTCTGTTTGGATCCATTTGACAGCGGTAATCAAATCTGCCTGTCTGACTGTTGTTGTTGAGGTGCAAACCTGCCGCCAACTGTGCTGCTCTGCAGGCAAGGAAATACTTCACTTTGAGAGAGAATGAAGCTCCTGTGAGTCAGTGGGTGGCTGGCAGAGGAGACAGCATTCTCCTACACCCAAAAAAAGAGGACACACACACTTCTAACTCTCTTGATGAATTTCTCAATTTAATTTAAATGCTAATAGGAGTTTGATGGCAGTCTTGGGGCTCTTGTCTCTCAATACCAAGATGAATGCCTCTGTTTAAGTTCCTGGGTGGGATTCAGACTCCTGTTCCTCCTCATACCTGTTTCTAGTAAGGGTTTGGCTAATCCAGCAATCAGAGTGCTACGCCCAATTTGCCAAACAGATAATAATGAGCATCCTGCAGTCTCTGGGTACGCCCCAAGGAACACTGTGCAGCTGAAATAGCCTATTTACTCTCCACTGATGAAGTCCAACAAGGCTTATTGGCAATTTGAATTTGCATATAGCGCCCAAACTACTGTTTAAAGTTCATTAAGGTATCGATCAAAAACTTGGGATGATAGTTTGAATCATTCATGTGGGATGCAATGGTGAGGAGGGAAACAAAATGAGGTAAAGGGGAGTGATAACGTGGGAAAAAAGAGAAAAACAGCAAAAGAAATAAAAACTTGTGATAAATATTAAATGAGGAAAATATTTTGAGCTACTTGAAGGACATTTTGGTACACCTGCAGTGCTTAGATATAGTCGCCCTTTATGCTGATGACGTCATTCAGTTGATTTCTGTGGTTCATAGATAGTGTTAATCTCCAGGGAGAAGCAAAGAAAGGTCAAAAGAAGGACAAAAGTAATGAGTCAACAGAGGGATGTTTGACCTTGAGTCATATCATATCATTGATTGCAAAAATCAGCTGATACCGGATGGTATTTCACAGACATTTGACTTGTAAAATGACAAGATGTGGGTGGATGGTAGCAGTGATTTCTAAGCTGGAGTTACTTGAGTGGAACATACTGCTTTGATTCATGCTACCAAAGCTTGCATCGACTTTGAAAGGTCACATAACTTCTGATTTCTGAAGGTGTGGGCATCATGAGTGAATTGGAGAGTGCATTTAGTTTGATGGTCAAACTTTGCAATTCACCCAGAAAATAACGCCTAAATATTCACTATGATGCTGCGGGACACAAAACTTCACCAACAAGTTTATTTATGTTTGGCATCAATGTGAAAGCAAAATTTGAAATCTTTGTGTCAATGTGAGATTATTAAACTCTAAAATGTTGTATGAGTGAACACTGAATGAAGTGGGTAACAATGTTTCATTTCATTACAGTAAAGCTTAGTTTATGTCTAAAATGTCTGAAAAATGTCATTTTAGGAGCCTCTCCTCTGTCTTTTTTTCACATGGAAAATTTCCACGTCACGCATGGCTAAAAAATGTGTCACCTGCAGACAAATAGGAGTTAATAGTGTCTAAAGAGCAAAAACACAGGTATTTATATGAACAATTTTATGCTGCCACACTTTGTAAAGAAGAGGAATGGGTGAAAAATAGTGTTGTAGACAGTGTAAACAAATGTAAACTTCTTACACTCTAGTTTAGTGATCTGGTAGATGTGTGTTTGTGTTACACGACCCCATTGCAGTTTCAGAATAGACACCAACGGAAGCCACGTGAAGTAAAAAAAAAAAAAAAAGCCACATACGTTTTCTCATGCTGATTCTGCATGTCTAATTTCCATGCGTCTTGTTCATGCAGGATGTATAACCCAACTTTCAGGCCTTTCAGACCTCTACTTCTGTGAGTATTAAACACCACAATATCAGTTTAATCACCAAGTTTAAAGCTCTGCAGCTTAGATCTCTTTAACTACACTAACATGAGTCTTCATCCACCATCATTTGTCGAAGGTTTTACAAGGTCCAATATTTCAAAGCTACCTTGTTTTGCACATCTTTCCCACCAGTAAAAGCAACATTATACTCACCAGCCTCACTGCCAAGATCTGCAGATGTGCAACATCACATACTGAGCCTCTCAACAGTCAAATGGATCACGCATCCAAGTGAACTTCTGATGTTACAGAAGTGAAGAAAACTTAAGCTTCTGTACGAAATAGTTCTCTCTGGCATAGGCTTATCTCATGTATAAAAGTGTCTGTGCACAAAGGAAATACTGAAAGTCAAAAATAAATCAGGAAACAGCTCTGAGGGGTCAAATGTGTATTCTTGACATTTGAGAAGAGAAAGTTCTTCTCTTGACTTTTCACTTCCCCTATACACAACATTTAATAACTGAGTTCAGCTTGAACCAGCCCACTGAGAGTTACACCACTTCTGGTTAACTTCCTCTCTAAGACGGAAATTCACCAAATAAGAGGGCAGAGTGGTTTTAAATACTCACTTAATAAAAGTTTTGTTTATCACCACACTGCATGGTTCGGGGTTTTGAAATGTGGTACTCGTTTAAGCAAAAGTATGTAGGTTATGTTGAAGGTTCTTTTCACTGAGATTAGATCAAATATATCTATTTTTTAAAAAATGCTCTGATTATATTTAAATAATCTTCTCATTTCAGGCAAGTGTTGAATGTAAAAAAAAAAAAAAAAAAAAAAAAAAAAAAAAAAAAAAAAAAAAAAAAAAAAAAAAAATAATAATAATAATAATAATAATAATAATAATAATGTTTGTCAGTGAAGAGGAGCCTCACTTGTTACAACCTATTTTCATCTGTTTTACAGGCATTTTCATATACAGGCTCAAAAAAGAAAAAATGTTGGGTTTTATTTGACATATTGAATTAAATAAGCCACAGAATTTCTAATTGCTTAAAAATAAAATAATTATAATTTAAAAACTATTTCAAAGGCATCATCTTTAGATGCTACAATGAGCCTTTCTTTTTCTAAATGAGGTTCTTTTTAGAAAATTAATAACTAATTTGTGAAGAAGGATCTCCCGTCATGACTGATAAAAAATAATTTGTTTTAGACCTTCGATAGAGACCATTTTCAAGGACAAAAACCCACCTGGGCCCTGGATCAAACCCCCACAGAGCTCCCTCTGACCAGAGAAAAATCTCCTGAGTGGAAGATTAAACGTCGTCTGGTGTTTGGTTCAGATATTGGCTTGAACTGAATGTCAGAACACTCAATAACATCAGCAATAAGGAGCGGTCCCTGAGCTCTGAGCAGTCATCTAAAAGTGACCTTTCAACACCGCCTTCCTGTCCTCTGTGTCCGTCCTTCAGCCTGTCTCATTATCTGAAATAAATTTCCACAGGAACTTTTTCCCAGTGTCACAATGAAGACCTCAGAACAAATATCATAAAAACCACCTGGACTTTCCAAAGATCACCTACAGAGAGAGTGACTCACAACTTAGCATGCCCTGTCACAGAGGACACCAACTGTAAAAATCGGGTAAAGAACGGCAGCTTTAAAACATCAGGCCAAGGATATAAAAGTGGGGAGTGGCTGCTGCTTGAAAAAAAGTTGATAGAGGTTTAGAGCAGGAAAGCAAAAAGATACTGAAGAGAAAAGCAGATGGAGGACATATGCTTCAACTACTGACATCATTTAAAAGAGTATTACAAAAAGCCTCAATGATGTCATACTTTTATAAGTCTTATAAGTATTCCTTTTGTTATCAGTAATTCAATATGGTCTTAAGTTCTCATTTTTTTAAGTGTTAGCGGCCAAACTTTAGTTTTTCCAGAGTGTTACAAACTCTTACAGCACATTCTCTTTTCTCAAATAGAACAACCCTGATTCCTACTTTGAGAGTCTGTAACAATGTCGAATGTGTCCATATCTATGTAAATATGTGTTTGACCAAGCAGACATAAGGATGGGCTTAGGATGAAACACAAAGGTACTGTTGCATTTCGGCCTCCTGTTTACTGGCAATCTGAAAAAGAAACTTTCGAAAACAGCCTCCAGCATGGAACATTTCTGAAAAGCCATAGCCACCTTTGCTATGTAAACAGCAGGATAGAGTTTTCAGTGGAAACCCATGACGTCACACTCTGCTTTGTGCATTACACTTTCACTGTTGCAATTCAACAAAATATGCATCTGTTAAACTAGTCTTTAACACGTTGTTATGTAAACAGCTCCTACTGTTGTATCGCCAACTACAGGCCTGGCATGTATGCTGCAGCATTTTCATGTACCCGCTGATTATTTTACAGTATTTTTTCAGGGTGAAATGTTGTGTAAACGGGGCCTAAACATCAGGCTCATACATGCATCGTGACTTCCAGTCTGGTGTTGTTCAGACCCCTTCTCATCAGTTCAGATCCAACACAGAAGACATGGACTCCTCTAAACCTCTAAAGTTGCCACTGGATCCGGCACCAGGACATTTTAAGCAGATTCTAAGTCCTTTCAGTGCAGGACTGGGTTCACTGTTTTAAACTGTATCTGACCAGAAAGACAACTCAACAAAGTGCTTCACTTTTGTCTTGAATTGTTTATGATTTGATTCTGTTGAATTATCTATGGAGTCTTTATGTGCTTGCCCACTTCAGATCTAAATCATGTATTTATTGAAACCTAAAGCGAAAAAACTAGAATGTGCCAAAGGAGCAGTGAAATACCCATCTAAGAATTTAAAGTGAAGAATTTTAGAGGACAATAAAACCACAAGTAACTTTTTACTACAATCTAAGGCCCAGGCTTCCAGTAAAGCTGCTGCTAATAAAAACAGAACCTTTATTCTGCTCTCATCTGAACAATGCAGCCCCTTGTTGTTACATTACTCAATGCCAGAATTTTACAACATCACACCTTTAACATTTAACAAGTCATGGCAAGCAGCCCCACTTCCTCTCATTCAGGTTCTCAGGGGCAAAGTACATGACCAGAGCAGCAGCCCGAAACTGTACAATCTCTAACAGTTTACTGGCTGGTTTTATCATCTAATACTTGATTGTGCGATAAAAAACTGCCTGTGTTTTTATTACATGAGTTTGCTACCAATCTGGAATCAATAAATGGCACTTAAAGATTTTAGTTTAGAGGCAATAAACCAGAAAATTGGGGAATATTCACAGCACATTGTCTAAGCAGCAGGGTTTATGATCCACATTATGAATGCACAGCATAAAATGAACAGGCTTGACTATCTGTAAAGTTTAGTGGATGCACTTCTGTTATTTTTTTCTGATCTAAAATATGTGCTGGATGCACAAATCAATAATTGGTTCATTAAATGTCTCTTAGTCATACTTAGTGCCTGTTCAGACCAACTAAACTCTTAATCCAGGGGATGGAAATCAACAGTAACTCAAGTCAGAGAGAAAGCTCATTTCAAATTTCGTCAAAAAGCCATCAATTGATTTTCATGTGCTGTTAAATGAGTCATTTAGCTGAGCATCACTTACTCTACCGAGATTCTCCTTCCACAAGCACCACCCCCAAAGGATTTGTTTGCAAAGTGAAAATCCTATAAAGACTTTATCAAAGGTTGCCATTAAAAGTGACATTAAGTCCAGTGTACATGAAGTGACCTCTCAGAGAATAAAAGAGAATGACTCCCCCACTCCCATTAACCTTCACTCTTGTTTCTGTGATGCATCATTGATAGGAGCATGCAGGTCACAGACGTGCTCTTACATCAGTACTGCAGCTCATTGAAGATGGAAAGTGCCACCTGTGCTCAATTCAAAGAGCCAGAGATCAAATCCTGACCCCAAAACGCAACTGTACCGATTTCTGGCAGAACATTTCAGCATAATTGAAACACACTGACTCAGTGTGACCTACCAGCACATTTCTCTCATACAAACAGAAGGCTGTTTTACTAGCCCAAAAGCTTAAACTATAAGGGTTGAGTGCCTTTAAGCAGGGGTGTCCTGATTCCCATGATGGTATTGTATATCAGTCCAACATCAGAAAAAAAGCAAGTATTGTCACAAGTTGTTGGAAAATACATATGAGTTTATCTGTGTGAAAGTTCACGGTAACTCATCCCCAACCTAACAAATGATAGATTTGCATTTCAAAATGTGACATACGTATGCATGACTACTCACAAACAATCAGGTTGTATTACATCTCTCTTTTTGTTTCATTCTCTTTTTTTTCTCTTTTTTCTCTGTAACTTTTCATGAGCAGATAAAGACACCTGAGCGTGATCTGTGCGTGTTGTTTTATTGCAGTGCCATAACCCTGGTAGTCATAGGTAAGCGGTTCCTGGCACGGTGGCACATCAGAGTAAATAAACGCTCTCAACCTAAGTCCTGTAAAGCTTCTATCTACACCGCTCCTATCTGCTCTCTGGATCCTTCATTCTGCTGAGAGATGGAAACTTGGAACAATAAAAAGATAAAAATGCACAGCAGATATCCTCGCGTGCTCGCCAAGAGAGCTTTACTTAGAGAGGTGCTGCTTCCTTGAATAGCTTTGTTTCTGAGGCAGAGATAAACTTTTATATAATACCTTTATTATCAACTGGAGGACAAACTTTGACCTCGGAGCTCAGACACAACCTGCTAAGATAATTGAACAGGTATCCTTTTACCGTGCGAGGGCCTAATCTTACAATAACTGTGGCCTCATTCAGAAGCTTTAACTCTCAGTAACACAATCACACGCACAGAGTTACCTTGATTTAATCTGTCTGCATTGTTTCAGGCTAGAATTTAATTATATAACACTGTGGGGTAGCTTCAAGGCTCTTGTTCTAACGCTGTCTGTTTTTGCTATTTCTTATTTCATCTTCTTTGATAAAACTGTTTTGTGGTCATACTCATTTATGAGATACATGCATGTGCTCTTATGCTTAATTTGTAAGGTCTTTTTGTCACAGAAAAACAATAACTTACATTAGACTGACAGATATGCCCTAACTTTTTGTCCTAAAAGCAGAAACTAAGCAATTATTTCTGTTTCCCTGCTTCAGGAAACTTTTTTTGCAGGGCATGGGGAGCCTAGATTAGAGGAATCTGAAACCGAGCCAGTTCAGATGTTAGGAAGAGAGATCTTCAAAGTGAACCAGCCTGCACAGCGGGAGCTCGGCTAAAAATAGGATCCGTTACATTCGCTCATCTCGGATGCTCTGACTGGGCCGGGAGTGTGACGCATTCCAGCAGGTCGCTGATGAGACACTGGGCCTTGAGTCAAACACACACTCAGCAAAGCAGAGCTCAGACATCATAGATGAAACTCCGTACAAAGATTCCCTGTGTGTTTATCTACTATTTGATGTTTGCAAACAAACCAGGATGATTCTGCAAAACCACACGTTGGGTTAAACTCCACCAGAGCGAATCTTCAAGCCTCCAGAGAGAATCTGCCTTCAGGGAGAAGTTTGCATAACTAACTCTCTGTCCTGCCCACTTAAAGTAAATATCAGGCTCGATGCTCTCAAACTGTTGTGTTCAACACATTCCTGGGCGTTTGCTGTGAGGTAATGGTGTAATTGACCTAGTTTCAAGACCAAAGCTCACATTTGTGTGTTTAAGCTCCATAAATTACACTTTGCATCAAGTTGTGAGATGAGGGTCATGACTGATGGAAGTATGACCACAGGAGAAATAAGGGAAGTGGACATAGATACACAAACCTTTATTACATTATAGCATTTTGTCCATGTGATGAAATCGAAGAGGTGGGAGAAGACCTCATGACCCGAGAAAAATAACCACAGTGCAGCTGTTTAGAAAACACTTAAAAAGACTCATGAAAGCATAAATCAGTAGGACCAAAGAGTAGAAGTGCATTCCAGGAAAGAGGAGGATCAAGAAACAAAAAAATGCAGGATGAGTGAAAATCTGGCTTTAAACTCACAGTTCTCACCTTTTTCCACTCATTATTCTAAGATTAAAGTCAGATTTTTCTATTTTTTACCAGCCTCAGCGCTAAAACATTTTCCCCCTTAGTCCTAATAATCCTCTTCAGTACATTTGGGTTTTTAATGAAGATTTTTAATTTCTGTCATTACTTGAGAACTCGGAACACCCAAACCCTGCAGAGAGCCTTAAAGTGCTACCGTGTTATTTATGTGACTTCTAGCCAATAAAATACTATTTTTAGAGTAATGTCCCATCACGGACTTGGGTTTTTATATGCCCTAAGCTGAGCAGGATGACGGCTGGCAGCTGTCGTTAGTGTCACTCGCTCAGAGAGTGGTGAGTCAGGGGGAGATGGCATTTGACAGAGAGTTGTTTGTGTCTTCTAAGAGGAAAAACCTTGAAAACATCTTTGCTCTACTTTATAAAATAAGACAGAAACTGGCTTTGGAGCTGGGTGTCTAACAAGTGGATGTGCTGCAGTGAGGGGAGAGATACTAACAGTGTTTGAGCATGAAGAATAGGAGGCTTATTTGATTTTGAGGAAATCTGACTTCTGATCCTGGTCAAAATGAAAGCAAATTCTGTTTAACAGAATTTAACGCTGGCAGTACACCAGATGTGTCTTCAGTCCAACTTTGTGATCTCTCGTCTGTCAACTGACACTGGTTGTGCATTTGGTCAGACACATTGTAGGACGTAGCTAGAGTCAGGAGACCAAGGACTTTCTGCAATTCACACCCCAACGGCTAAAAAACACCAGTTTTGTCTACAGTCCGGCTTCGCTCTGTCTCAGCACCAGATTAGAGAGGTTTCCATTCAAGTCAACCCACACTGTTGCAGTCCGGCGTCATGTCTGGTCTGGCAGGTCGCAAGTGTGAACAGCAATGAGATTTAGTGCCTGGAAACCACCCAATAAGAGCCTATGACTTTCAAAATAAAACAAACCGTGTCAGTATTAGATTGGATTTAGCTTGGCAATGTCAACAAATGGACATAATAAGCAGTGACATACCAGGAGTAAGCAGGTTTGTGGTTTTACAGCCCAACATGAATGAAGAGAGACTTTAAAATGGCGTGGGAAGCAGGGTAACTCCTTGGTCTCTGTCACCCATGCAGCTCACCGCACTGAATACACAGCCGTCAACACGCAACAGAGCAGAGCCGGACCATGGACGCATCTGATGTATTTCAGGAATTATGATGAGCCTCTCCTCATTCTTGCTTGCAGTAAAACCTCAAACTTGTTGACCCCTGGTCTGCCTATGCTCATTGTGGCAGTTTGTTTTTATTTCCATATTCAATCAGGTTTTGATACTTTTATTTTGAAGGTCACTGTTACTGTGCAGAGCTGGACTGGAGATGCATCTGGTGTATTTTGGCTGCAATGAAAACCCAAGAGGTCTCAAGTTCAAATGAAAAGTTTATAGTAGAATAAAACATGTTTACAATTTCATCTAAAAAAAGAAGTTTTTGGTATTCATGCTGTGGTTTTTCATCCATCAGAGCTCAGGGAGATGAATTTTCCATGCTCTTCTATTTTGACTATATGGAGATGCTTTGCTTGATAAGATTTCCTGCTTCTTCCACTTTGAAAACCTGGAGTAATCCAATGTATCATTCTGAAAATAAAATTGAAAAAAGGAAAATAATCTTTAATGCTTGTATGACTTTACAGAGCTCCTCACTGTGGGAATAAACTCTAATTTTAGCAATTTAACAGAAGCATGAGAGAATTACCTCCTTTCAGTTTCTCACAAGTTAAACTACAAATTATCTCAAGTTTTTCTTTTATTTACAACCAGACTGACTTTTAGGTCACAGCCATCCCACAATTAAAGAAAAGGTCCTATTACAAAAGAGTTGTAAATATACTTGCAGATGACATTTAGGCTCTCTGAGGGACCAGCTTGAGCTGGGAACCATGTCATCTTGAATCATCACTGGAGCTCTGCTAAAATAAGCACAAAAAATGCCTCAGACTGGATGTAGATGGGACGTGTGTGTTAACAAGACGTCTGAATAATGTAACTGTAATTAAGTACAGTCAAGCTTACAGTTTGACAAAAGCAAAAGGGAAACTTTTTAAGTGTTTGATCTTGGCCCTCACTTTAAAGAGACTTTTCAAATATCCAGGATCTTAAAATGGTTTGTTCGCCCACCTGCTTCAGCCCTGGCAAGGATCCCAAAGAAAGAGTTCTAGCTGAGTACATAAATCTAAGTCCACCTTGTGATTTCTGTCTTTTCAGACTCAGGTCTTGCGGTCATAACGGTGCCATCTCAGTCGGCTATTATTGACTGACCAGACGGCCCTGCCAGGATAAACTGATGACTTCTCACCGACCTAACAACCGAAGGTAAACACTCAGGCAGTTTGCAGAGGGCAGTTCGTGGACTGATGTTCAGGTGTCAGCTCCATGTTTTGCTCTTTCTGTCTGAGAGATGAGCTCTCTTCTGGCTATCTGCTCTCCTCTTCCACGTGAGAGCACAGAGAGTTTTCTGTGGGTGGATACTCTTTCGGTAGACACAAAGAATCAACTATTTTCAGTTTCCTACTTTATTGAACTTTTCACCTTTGCACTGCCTATTTTTAATCATTTTACCTTCACCTTTCTCCTCATGAGTGAAAAAATACATCTGAAATCTAGAGTTTCATCTCATCCCTGACTTCTTCCTTCCAATATCTCTCCCCACAAGTTGCATGTGTTGTGCACAAAACCTCATGTCAAGTGCCCTGAATAAATAGACAAACTTGCAGTATTTCAGACGAGTGAGAAGAAAAGATTTGAGAGAAGAGTTTAAATTAAGTCTTCAAATTATTTATATCATTGTTGAAAGAGGTGGGAAAAAGCTCCTGGAGGGACATCAGGGGTCAAATGATTTATGTTGAGACTAAAAACTTTTGCAAAACATGCCAAGTCACTCAGAATCATCCTGCTTCTCAAGCTGGTGTTAAACATCCTGATCTTTTTAGGTTATTTCATGTCCGGCAAGTGTGCAGGCAACATTTTCATAGCATCTTTCTGCAAGGAAGAAGTGGTTTATGAAGCCTTTCTTTTTCCTACATGCACACCGACTAATACAAACACTCACATGTATTTATGACCCGATGGCATCCAAAGCGCTGACCTGCACATTCTGAGCTGATTTTAGCCTCCAATATGTGGATTTAGCTTTGCCTTGTTGGCTGTTTGGGCTGCAGGGGGACGTTTTTGTCCGTCTTTATCTCTCTCTGGGCAGAAACCTGATTGAGCCTCAGCAAAAACCTTCCTCGGGCTAATTAAAAGTTGATTTTACTTCACCTGTTTCTCTGTGTTTACCTGGGGAGCTGATGATTCAAACCCTGTTAGAGTCTCTTGACTTGCAGGAATAAAAAAAATAATCAAAGCCGTTCATCAGAGAGCACCGAGATGACGTTAATTGCATCAGGAAGACCAGTAGACAACAGAGACTCTTGTAAAACTCAATCTGCAGACACTCCCTAAGCTGAGAAAGGCGTCTGCAAGGTAGCGTTATATTTCATAGTCCCTGATTAAGCTTTCATTAAATACAGTTGGAGGTATTAAATTACAGCTTGTCTATGATGAATGATAAATTGCATCTTCATTACAGTTAATCTTTATTTAACATCTCCCAACAGACAAAGACGTTAAAGCTTGAATAAATGGGATGCAGACAAAGAGATGTTCTCTCTCTTTTTTACAGCTGCTCTACGTGGTGCTGCACTTCAGACGACATGAAGAGCTGTTCGGAAAAGTCAAGGGTCTATTCTCAGCCTAGGAACTAAAAAGGTTTGGTGGAGAGACTGTTGACATTTAAATCTTTATGTCTCCTGCAGCTCTACGGCAGCTTTTTCTCTGCAGGTAATTCAACAGTTGTTCAGGAGAAATATTGAGTCGTGACACAGACACAATGGACCACAGTGACAATCTCTACACCTTGATGTGAAGTGAAGACTTAAGAGTTGTCAGACTTTTGCACCAACACTGTCAACAGCTCAACATTTCTAAACTTACATGGCAGACTCCAACCATGCAGCGATCTGATGGTGGAGAGGAACACACATCAATCTGTATCTTTCATATTTGAAGAAACATTTGAGTAGTATTGATGTCAAGTAAAAATATTCAGTCTTTGTGTGCAAATTATGCAAAGAGAAATCCAGCCTCAGTCTCCGCAGTGTTTGCTCTGCAGTAACTCCTACAGCGACTGTATCACTCAGCCATATCTTATTCCCTCCTCAGAGCCTCCTGAAGATTTAGGTGTTTACCTTCCAGGGAGGACTGCAACCTCAATTAAAAAAGTACTTTTTAATTATTCAGCAAGAATTAATTAGCTTTCAGTTCAGTCTGTTGAAAGACAAAAAGCACAAGAAGGAGAAAAAGGGTTGTGCAAAGATATGAGCTTTTAATGCATGCAACACAGAAGTCAATGCCAAATGAAGATGATAAAACAAAAAGTCTATTTTGTTTATTTATGGTTCTCTTTCATAAAAACATGTGCAACTCAAAACCGTCAGCAATATGGTGTTGCTCCATTACACCTCCAAAACACTTCTTATATAGTTTGAAGTTGCTTTCAGCACATTCAAAAATAGAAATCTTTGCATTTGGCTTTGCTTCTTCTCTACACTTGTAGAGCCACTCCTGTGCTGGCACATATTCATGTCTTAACAGGAGATGTGCAGCATTTAAAAAACTGATGCACTCAACATTTGCAATAGATTAAAACAAATAATTAACTGTTATTAATTAGTGAATTCGTGCTGAAAGTTCAAAAGGCTTTTAAGCAACTATGAGGTGAAAGTTCAATGGCAAAATGGCGTCACTGATGCAACAACAGTTCATTACCTGATTGGCTGATTCATCTTATCATCAGCCGATAAAAGTGAAAACAGAAACAGTTGCAGGTTGCAGCCCTTCTGAGTAGATTTTGTTGACATTTTTATTAGTTAAGGCCTGTCGTGAACACAGAAATACAACTTTACATCACAAAAAAACGATCTTTTCTGAAAACCCTGAGGGGATTTTGGAAAACTCCAGTTGTGACTTTGAACTTCATCCATCAATTTTCATCCACTTATCCAAGATAAAGTCATGGGGGCAACAGACTAAAGGGCCAACCCAGATATCCTTCTCCCCAAAAACATTTCCCCGTTACCCCTGGGGGATCCAAATGTTTTCTGAAACCAGAAAGCATACATACGCTCTACATCTCACTCTAGGTCTGCCTTAGGTCTCCTCTCAGGTGGATGAGCTTGAAACACTTCCAAGGCGAAACGTTCAGAAAGTGTCCTTTCCAAATTCCCACCTGACTCTTATGATGCACAGGACCAAGCAACTTTGAAATTTGTTTTTTCTTTTTCTTTATATCCTCTGAACCCTTTGGCTTGACATCCCCATGTTTCTATCCACCCTTATCATCCCATAAAGCAGCTGACAGGCT
Source organism: Thalassoma bifasciatum (assembly GCA_008086565.1). NCBI lineage: Eukaryota > Metazoa > Chordata > Actinopteri > Labriformes > Labridae > Thalassoma > Thalassoma bifasciatum. The sequence continues at coordinate 89,359 of RPOG01000600.1, read as the reverse complement.
ATGGTAATGTGCCTCTGATGTATACATTAAAGATATACATCCTTTCTCTTTACCCCATTAACATACACATCATTTCTGTTTATCACATTTACTGGCTGTAAACTGACAGTTATCGCCTCATTCTGTTTGACCCATTTCTGCAGCAGCCAGAACATGTCTTTTTAACACATTACCACCTGCTGTGCTTAATGCATATATTATTATGTATGTAAGTTAATGTTTATTTTGAAATCATGACAAGTTTAAGTGCCCTACAGACACCCTGTATTTATGCATCAATGTGAGCTTATGTAGTTGTGTCCTCCAACACTTCAACATCTGGTTTGTGTCCCTTGATGGTGTCCCTGATGATTGTTGTCATGAGTCACAGTTACAGCTGTGATGTTGTTTTTGTGTGTGTTTAAGTTGAGATTTATTAAAGGACATAAAAAAAGCAGGTGCTCCAGAGAACACAGGTTGATTTGCAGCTGAACACTGTGTCACTGTTTGGGTGTAAACACGCTGAATACAAACGAGTCAGGCTGTCTTCCTCCTCACTCGCTGTATCTTGTCCTTGTTATATTTCCCCTTTCCTCACTCTGCTTTGGATCTAATATGGTTTCTAATGTTCAGTCCCCCTCCCCTGAATAAAGATCCTCTGCTTGATAGCTTATCCTCAATTAAAAAGCCCTGAGAGCACATAACTCAAACACATCAGCACATTAGGAGTACTCTGGCTAACAGATCTTGTATTTTTACACCCCGCTCCAGTCCTGCTACAAACGCATATTTTGATGGACATTAAGAGGATCAACATAACCTTGTCGGGACTCATTACACCAGATGGTCAGTGGGCACTAGACTTTAAATGGAAGGTGGGTTGTGTTCTCTGGACTCCTGACCACACAGCTCTTTAATACCACATAACACATTCACCCACTTACACAAATCCACACACTTATTGTGTGTAATGCTGTGTAAGGTGCCCATCTGTATACTAATCCCTCACTGATGGCACTATCAGGGGTACTTGAGGGTTTTGTTTCCTCTTCATTGTTCTGAAGGACGTTTTAGGACAGGATGACCTGAGATTATCTTATTGAGAGATGATTGACTCTCAAATGTTGTTAAGGCCACGAAAAATAGGGCAGGACGTAGTGGGGTGTAAAGGTCTGTGTGGTGGCAGTCAGATTGAGTCAAAATTAAATCCATGTTTGTTAGTTTTTTCTCCATTTCAAACCAATTATCTTAAATAAGAAGCTGACTTTTTTGAGGGTACAAGTACTCAATAAAGTTCGAAACTTTGAATGCTACAAATTTGTATCAAACAAATTTAGAAATTTAGAGCAGACACATTTCAGCCCAAGGTTTTTGTCACCCATCCTTGAACAATCAATACCAGGTGACAATCCACAGAAAAAGTCTTCTGGAGGCTTAAACAAGGAGCTCTAACCTTCATGCTTATTATGATGTGTATTCAGAAGATCCATATTTTGATTTACATGTTTTGAAAGTTCTACTGGACAAATAGGACATATTAGTGCCTTAGGATTGAAAATGTGTGGTTCTGAGTGGTTTTGTGGTCAACTTATTTGTATTTTTTAGTTAGATTTTTAAAGAATTCAATTGCATTCTGTATTCTGATGACTCAGTGTGCTTTTTCTGTGATGTATCACCTAATGTCAGTTGCTTCAGGCAGGACTGTGCTTCTTTCCAAAGCTTACTTGCAGGTTCTGACATTTTTTGATTATAGTGTCAACTTTGGGTCAGCACCAAGCTCTCAACTTCCAAGTGCCATTGGGGAACCATAACTGTTATACAAGCATTATCCCTTATCAAAACTCATACAGAACATTTTTGGAACAATACATTTTATTATTATATTTATTATTTTTATTTTAGTGCCAGACCAACCCATACACACAACTCCGACAGGACTTAAAAGCCTGTGTGTTGGATGTGTACCTCCACCATCGTAATGTGAAGTTTATGAGCTCTGGCCAAGCAGCTATATTATACACAACCTGAAGGATATAGGCCGGTGGGATAGATTCAATGGACTGCTTTTCTGTTAGTAAAGAGGTAACATAAATTATGATGAAGTTGTAAACTGCTTAATAATATCATCTGGTGTACTCAGGGAGGGCAAACATAAAAGTTGTCTAAAATAGAGAACTCCCCAATGACCCAGATCCACAACTGTTTGTTAAATCTTTGACTCTGACTTTCTTTTTAACAGTCTCCAGACTACACCTTTGGTGAAAAGGTTAGAGGTTTATTGATTCTTGTTTTTCCTCTTTATCTTCATCCCCGGTCATTTTCTCTCTCCCAGTAAAAGCTCCAGTCTGCTCTGGTTAAAACACTCTGGTATAAACATCTCTCAGGGAGCAGGGTTAACACAAGCTTGGGTTTCCCACTGGAGTCCTTGTCTGTACTGCTCATTCACATTACAGCTGTACAGAAAAAAAAACAAAACAGTGCAAGCACAAAAACTGTACCTTTGAACTCATAAACCCTGAGCACCGCTCAAACCCTCTCTATGCTAGCGGGTATAAACAGAAGCACTCAGACACAATGTGAACTTTGTTGTTCTGTCACTTATTCTAATCCATGGATCTTTGCTGGTCAGACGTTTATGAAAAATAAACAGAGCAGAGCTTTAGTGCTTGACTCCTGGCCTCTTTAGAGAGATTGAGTAAACAGTTGATTCATTTTAGACCAAATTTTTCCAATAGATCCTGAAAAATGGCAGTTTTCTGAGGCTCTGGTGACTCAGAGAACAGTGTGATGCAGCTGGTACAACAACTAAGTGGGTCATGAACTTTGCCCTGATGACTCTTATGCAGATATGAGAAATAAATTCAAATTCAACCAGCTTCAACCAACAATGTTTATGACAGAGCCTTGTCACAACGGGGCCATTCCCAGGAGTCATATTTGACTTTTCTTGCTAAATGCTTGCTGCCAGATACCTGAGAGGGCTTTTTCTTCTCCTTCTTCTTCTGGGCCACATTTTTCTCTGAAGAAGGTGGGTGTTAAAGCCCTCAGTGTGGCTTACAGACGGGCATTGCCTCCTTTCTTACTCTCTGGTATATATTTTAACGCATTGGCAGCTCTTTCATGAGCTGTAAAGCTCATTGTGTCTGCTCATCTCCCTTTGCATTTGCCTAAGGCCACATCCTAAAAAAACAACTCTCTCTTTGCACATGACACGTGTATTTCACCTTAGACTCCACAGAACTAATCATTCTCCCACTTCTCTTGAAAGACCCTGTGTCTGACATCAACTTTTCTTTTGGCCATTAAAAGAGACCCCTGCTATGGAGCAGCCTCAGACTTTAAGAGTGGTGTACTCATGTTTTAGCATGTGTTCATCTGAATGGGTTACACTTGGTCAAAGGTCGTTTGGTCAAAAGAATAAACCCAGGATTATTTTTTTTACATAATCCCAGACAAAAATAGCATCCCACTGGACAATCCACCACACACACACTCACACAAACACTGCACCCACTTCAGCAGCTTAATGCTGCTTGTTGTCAGATTTTAGAAACCCGTCCCTATTTTTATAAAATGATGTTTATGTGACGGTTTTCTCTGTGTGTGCTTGTACGTCTTTATTCCTCTCATCGTTGTGTGTGAGAGTGTGAGCGTGTGCAGGTGGGCAGCCTTCAGAACAATGTTCACACACTTTTCAGTCTGTTTGATGAGAGCTTTGATGTGAGGCAGCTGAGTAACACACTTTTTTTCACAAATACCAGGATAGAAACACATGCACATCTGTAGTAAATAGCAGGTGTGCAGGCACCTGTGATTTCTTATTCCTGAGAAATGAATGATGACTTCTGATCAAGTAAAAACATACACATAGACGAGTCAAAATCATTTACTGATAACTGGACAGTGTAGTCTGTTTGGCAGTTTCTTAAATGACAAATCAGGATAAACAACTTCAAATGATTCAGTGTTTTACTGTGATTTAAGTTGAGACTGAAACTCCCAAGCTCAGTGGAGAGACAGTTTGACCTCCACAAAATCCACTAAATTTAACCACTTTGCTCAAATATTGCAATATCTTCATATAGAGAAGTTTCCATGAAAGTATGTTCCCCTCAGGGTGACAAGGTTTTCCACTTTGTTCACCACCGCACAGCTTTTCTATCAATTTGACCATATTCCAAAACTCAAATCAATATCCTATGTTTACATGGTGATAGTTTTCAAAGTGTGGCATTCACAAAAACTTTGGCTTTTATCCAGTTACTGTGTTGAGAGCAAGAGAATGCTGTCATCTTCGCCTGTCTTGTGTCAATTCATCAGAAGACACATGGGGTCGGGGGCTCACTGATCTGTCAACACCCTCTTTTCCTCCACTACACCTCGCTGACACAAAACAAAGACACAAGCAGCTGAGATGCACTTTTTGGCAGCAAATGCTGGAATGTATGACAAAAAAAAGGAGTCACAGCTACAACAAAGTCTCCCCTCTGGCTCAGTCCTGCTCTGCATGGATTACATTCTGATGTAGGAATCTTGTAAAAGTCAAAGTCTTCCTCGAATTTTCTTCCCCAGAGTGAACATGAACTGAAAAATGGAGTTGGTATCATGGATCATTGGTCAGGTCACACCGACATGTACAGACACTGGAAAGAAAGTGCTTGATGAACATGTCAGGCTCAGGACTCCAGATATTTTGGGACACTTTTAAAAAAAAGTGAACCTTTAGTGACTGTGTTTCCTGAACATGGATGGAAAATGAAAAGCTTGGTTTTGAAATAGAATGAAGTAAAAATGTAAATTGAGATAAAGAGCAACTAGCAAACGGGTAAAATGAGTAAAATGGAAATTAGAGGAAACAGAGTGCAGCAGATTGGAAAGGTGTGTTAGCGTGTTCGTCGTAATGAGAGAGAGAGAGGGAGGGAGAAGGTCAGCAAAGTCAGTGTTTGTCTGTAATCAGTCTGAGCTGAAACAGAAAATTTCGATTCTTATCATCAGCATAATCCTGAATAATGTGACATGTTTGACAACCGCAAGGGCTAAGTCAGAGGTCTGATCAATAAAGGGTCTAATAACATTGCTGTTACCATTTTCCATGATCAGAAATTCCAATAAATTGTGAATAATAAAGCTCTACAAAGCACACTTCTTGATTAACCACAGGAGTAACTAGTACCATACTCATCTATAAATGTTACCATTTAAGGCAGCTACATAGTTGAATTACAAACATTCGTTATCAAACTCACAGAGGCATAATTTATCAATATTTTACCCCTTATACAGCTAAAATGACAAGAAACAAATACTTTTTTGATGGAAAGCTGGAAACTCAGTCTAAGAAAAATAGCAAAAAAGCTTTTAATGATGGATGATGATATGAAACAACATCCAACATCACTCCTGTAATATCTGCATTAATAAATAATCACAATAATCCAGTCACTGGTCATGAGATGTTCATCATGTGAGCTAGTGTTTCCCCAGGATTAAAACTCAATAACCCATGAGCACTTGCACCTACTGTCATGTTGACTTTTACCACAGTGTTTTTTTTGAAGCTATGGAAAGCAGATATTTTAACCCTCATTTTCTCTGTTGAAGTAGCACTATTTCTTTTTTAAACCTGACAAACTTAAAATGGATTTTGTAAACTCAGTTTGTACTGAAGCATTGTTGCCAACTTTTTTTAATCCTGACTAACAGCCCGGTGCTCTAATGCGTGTCTGTAATGTGAAACTTTAGTGGAAACTGGTTATGTCCTACTAGTGCTCATCTAGCAACTCTAACCTCACAGAGCAGAGCAAACATAACCTGGCTCTTCCCGTGCTGTAAAATCAATCTGGTCCTGTCCAACCTGATTTGGAAGCTAAGAAATAGTATTTACAAATAACCTATTTTATCACCTATAGTCTCACTTAAAGCTGTGGCATATAACTAGAAGACTTTGAAGATCACATAGAAAGTCCTTGCAGGGGCTTAAAAGGTGTAAAAATAAATCTCTGTTATCATGTGAGTACAGCTCCTTATAGGAACAAACAGAGAACTGATTGCTGTGCATACAGAGTCCGTGTGTCACTTGATTGTAAAACGTAAACTGTGACTGAGAGCTGTTAGACATGTCACAGCCGTGTAAAAGTTCAGTTTTGACAAATGCAGGAAAATATGCTGAGCAGAAAATAAGAGTAAAACCCTGTTTGTTTGGTAATCAGGGTTTGGTTTCTGACAATCAGATAACTTTTTCTTTTTCCTGTTTTTCTGATTTCCAAGCAGCCCCTGCTTTCTTTCTTAATTTCTCTTAACTGTACATTTGCAGTTCATTAAAAGCTTTGGTTATTTTCAAATATCAAAGAGTAGAGAAGCACAAAAAGCTTGAACAGCTCTTCATATGAGTGCTCATCCAATTAAATTTGAGATATCTTTTTACTACTAGTCTCTTCACACAGATGCTGCATTCAGACCAGTTTTATAAGGGTGAAAGATGCTTTCTATGTTTTTTTTGCAGCCAAATTGGTCTTAGATAGTAACTGACGAGCTTCAACAACAGCGTCCCCTCATTTCATCTTTCGTTAAGTATTTCTTTGCCACAGGAGCTATTTTTATTCCACCCACTGATGTTAACTACCATGAGATTATTTCTGCCTCGGGGAGATGTTTGTATTACTAAATCTCATCTGTGTGTAGCGTTTGATGTAACCAGCTTTAAAAGAAAACATTATCACAGGCTAATTTACTGCCAGAGGAGAGTGTGGAAACATTTGGGCGGCAAGATCCAATTAATCTGCANTGTGCCTCTGATGTATACATTAAAGATATACATCCTTTCTCTTTACCCCATTAACATACACATCATTTCTGTTTATCACATTTACTGGCTGTAAACTGACAGTTATCGCCTCATTCTGTTTGACCCATTTCTGCAGCAGCCAGAACATGTCTTTTTAACACATTACCACCTGCTGTGCTTAATGCATATATTATTATGTATGTAAGTTAATGTTTATTTTGAAATCATGACAAGTTTAAGTGCCCTACAGACACCCTGTATTTATGCATCAATGTGAGCTTATGTAGTTGTGTCCTCCAACACTTCAACATCTGGTTTGTGTGCCTTGATGGTGTCCCTGATGACTGTTGTCATGAGTCACAGTTACAGCTGTGATGTTGTTTTTGTGTGTGTTTAAGTTGAGATTTATTAAGGGACATAAAAAAAGCAGGTGCTCCAGAGAACACAGGTTGATTTGCAGCTGAACACTGTGTCACTGTTTGGGTGTAAACACGCTGAATACAAACGAGTCAGGCTGTCTTCCTCCTCACTCGCTGTATCTTGTCCTTGTTGTATTTCCCCTTTCCTCACTCTGCTTTGGATCTAATATGGTTTCTAATGTTCAGCCCCCCTCCCCTGAATAAAGATCCTCTGCTTGATAGCTTATCCTCAATTAAAAAGCCCTGAGAGCACATAACTCAAACACATCAGCACATTAGGAGTACTCCGGCTAACAGATCTTGTATTTTTTCACCCCGCTCCAGTCCTGCTACAAACGCATATTTTGATAGACATTAAGAGGATCAACATAACCTTGTCGGGACTCATTACACCAGATGGTCAGTGGGCACCAGACTTTAAATGGAAGGTGGGTTGTGTTCTCTGGACTCCTGACCACACAGCTCTTTAATACCACATAACACATTCACCCACTTACACAAATCCACACACTGATCGTGTGTAATGCTGTGTAAGGTGCCCATCTGTATACTAATCCCTCACTGATGGCACTATCAGGGGTACTTTAGGGTTTTGTTTCCTCTTCATTGTTCTGAAGGACGTTTTAGGACAGGATGACCTGAGATTATCTTATTGAGAGATGATTGACTCTCAAATGTTGTTAAGGCCACTAAAATAGGGCAGGACGTAGTGGGGTGTAAAGGTCTGTGTGGTGGCAGTCAGATTGAGGCAAAATTAAATCAATGATTGTTTGTTTTTTCTCCATTTCAAACCAATTATCTTAAATAAGAAGCTGACTTTTTTGAGGGTACAAGTACTCAATAAAGTTCGAAACTTTGAATGCTACAAATTTGTATCATACAAATTTAGAAATTTAGAGCAGACACATTTCAGCCCAAGGTCTTTGTCTCCCATCCTTGAACAATCAATACCAGGTGACAATCCACAGAAAAAGTCTTCTTAAGGCTTAAACAAGGAGCTCTAACCTTCATGTTTATTATGATGTGTATTCAGAAGATCCATATTTAGATTTACATGTTTGAAAAAAGTTCTAGAAACATAAGAAAATTCAAACTTTGGCTTTTAATTCTTGTAGCATTACTGGACATACAGACATATTCGTGCCTTGGGATTGAATATGTGTGGTTCTGAGTGGTTTTGTGGTCAACTTATTTGTATTTTTTAGTTAGATTTTTAAAGAATGTAGATAAGGAAACAGTCATTCTCAGTGAAGTTTGCAGAGACCCTCATTATGACTTGAACTTGAAAATTTTGATATTGGATCATGTATTGTAATTGACTATTTCAACGTTGAATTATGTTTAGTTATTTTCCTTCAATTGCATTATGTATTCTGATGACTCATTGTGCTTTTTCTGTGATGTATCACCTAATGTCAGTTGCTTTAGGCAGGACTGTGCTTGTTCCCAAAGCTTACTTGCATGTTCTAACATTTTTTGATTATAGTGTCAATTTTGGGTCAGCACCAAACTCCCAACTTCCAAGTGCCATTGGGTAACCATAACTGTTATACAAGCATTATCCCTTATCAAAACTCATACAGAACATTTTGGAACTATAAATTAGTCACTTTAGTGCCAGACCAACCCATAAACACAACTCCAACAGGACTTAAAAGCCTGTGTGTTGGATGTGTACCTCCACCATCGTAATGTGGAGTTTATGAGCTCTGGCCAAGCAGCTATATTATACACAACCTGAAGGATATAGGCCGGTGGGATAGATTCAATGGACTGCTTTTCTGTTAGTAAAGAGGTAACATAAATTATGATGAAGTTGTAAACCGCTTAATAATATCAACTGGTGTACTCAGGGAGGGCAAACATAAAAGTTGTCTGAAATAGAGAACTCCCCAATGACCCAGATCCACAACTGTTTGTTAATCTTTGACTCTGACTTTCTTTTTAACAGTCTCCAGACTACACCTTTGGTGAAAAGGTTAGAGGTTTATTGATTCTTATTTTTCCTCTTTATCTTCATCCCCGGTCGTTTTCTCTCTCCCAGTAAAAGCTCCAGTCTGCTCTGGTTAAAACACTCTGGTATAAACATCTCTCAGGGAGCAGGGTTAACACAAGCTTGGGTTTCCCACTGGAGTCCTTGTCTGTACTGCTCATTCACATTACAGCTGTACAGAAAAAAAAACAAAACAGTGCAAGCACAAAAACTGTACCTTTGAACTCATAAACCCTGAGCACCGCTCAAACCCTCTCTATGCTAGCGGGTATAAACAGAAGCACTCAGACACAATGTGAACTTTGTTGTTCTGTCACTTATTCTAATCCATGGATCTTTGCTGGTCAGACGTTTATGAAAAATAAACAGAGNAATCTTTGACTCTGACTTTCTTTTTAACAGTCTCCAGACTACACCTTTGGTGAAAAGGTTAGAGGTTTATTGATTCTTGTTTTTCCTCTTTATCTTCATCCCCGGTCATTTTCTCTCTCCCAGTAAAAGCTCCAGTCTGCTCTGGTTAAAACACTCTGGTATAAACATCTCTCAGGGAGCAGGGTTAACACAAGCTTGGGTTTCCCATTGGAGTCCTCGTCTGTACTGCTCACTCACATTACAGCTGTAAAAAAAAAAAAAAAAAAAAACAGTGCAAGCACAAAAACTGTACCTTTGAACTCATAAACCCTGAGCACCGCTCAAACCCTCTCCATGTTAGCGGGTATAAACAGAAGCACTCAGACACAATGTGAACTTTGTTGTTCTGTCACTTATTCTAATCCATGGATCTTTGCTGGTCAGACGTTTATGAAAAATAAACAGAGCAGAGCTTTAGTGCTTGACTCCTGGCCTCTTTAGAGAGACTGAGTAAACAGTTGATTCATTTTAGACCAAATTTTTCCAATAGATCCTGAAAAATGGCAGTTTTCTGAGGCTCTGGTGACTCAGAGAACAGTGTGATGCAGCTGGTGCAACAACTAATTGGGTCATGAACTTTGCCCTGATGACTCTTATGCAGATATGAGAAATAAATTCAAATTCAACCAGCTTCAACCAACAATGTTTATGACAGAGCCTTGTCAAAACGGGGCCATTCCCAGGAGTCATGTTTGACTTTTCTTGCTAAATGCTTGCTGCCAGACACCTGAGAGGGCTTTTTCTTCTCCTTCTTCTTCTTCTGGGCCACATTTTCCTCTGAAGAAGGTGGGTGTTAAAGCCCTCAGTGTGGCTTACAGACGGGCATTGCCTCCTTTCTTACTCTCTGGTATATATTTTAACGCATTGGCAGCTCTTTCATGAGCTGTAAAGCTCATTGTGTCTGCTCATCTCTCTTTGCATTTGCCTAAGGCCACATCCTAAAAAAACAACTCTCTCTTTGCACATGACACGTGTATTTCACCTTAGACTCCACAGAACTAATCATTCTCCCACTTCTCTTGAAAGACCCTGTGTCTGACATCAACTTTTCTTTTGGCCATTAAAAGAGACCCCTGCTATGGAGCAGCCTCAGACTTTAAGAGTGGTGTACTCATGTTTTAGCATGTGTTCATCTGAATGGGTTACACTTGGTCAAAGGTCGTTTGGTCAAAAGAATAAACCCAGGATTATTTTTTTTACATAATCCCAGACAAAAATAGCATCCCACTGGACAATCCACCACACACACACTCACACAAACACTGCACCCACTACAGCAGCTTAATGCTGCTTGTTGTCAGATTTTAGAAACACGTCCCTATTTTTATAAAATGATGTTTATGTGACGGTTTTCTCTCTGTGTGCTTGTAAGTCTTTATTCCTCTCATCGTAATGTGTGTGAGTGTGTGAGTGTGTGCAGGTGGGCAGCCTTCAGAACAATGTTCACACACTTTTCAGTCTGTTTGATGAGAGCTTTGATGTGAGGCAGCTGAGTAACACACTTTTCTTCACAAATACCAGGATAGAAACACATGCACATCTGTAGTAAATATCAGGTCTGCAGGCACGTGTGATTTCTTATTCCTTAGAAATGAATGATGACTTCTGATCAAGTAAAAACATACACATAGACGAGTCAAAATCATTTACTGATAACTGGACAGTGGAGTTTGTTTGGCAGTTTCTTAAATGACAAATCAGGATAAACAACTTCAAATGATTCAGTGCTTTATTGTGATTTAAGTTGAGACTGAAACTCCCAAGCTCAGTGAAGAGACAGTTTGACCTCCACAAAATCCTCTGAATTTAACCACTTTGCTCAAATATTGCAATATCTTCATGTAGAGAAGTTTCCATGAAAGTATGTTCACCTCAGGGTGACAAGGTTTTCCACTTTGTTCACCACCGCACAGCTTTTCTATCAATTTGACCATATTCCAAAACTCAAATCAATATCCTATGTTTACCTGGTGATAGTTTTCAAAGTGTGGCATTCACAAAAACTTGGCTTTTATCCAGTTACTGTGTTGAGAGCAAGAGAATGCTGTCATCTTCGCCTGTCTTGTGTCAATTCATCAGAAGACACATGGGGTCGGGAGCTCACTGATCTGTCAACACCCTCTTTTCCTACACTACACCTCGCTGACACAAAACAAAGACACACGCAGCTGAGATGCACTTTTTGGCAGCAAATGCTGGAATGTATGACAAAAAAAGGAGTCGCAGCTACAACAAAGTCTCCCCTCTGGCTCAGTCCTGCTCTGCATGGATTACATTCTGATGTAGGAATCTTGTAAAAGTCAAAGTCTTCCTCGAATTTTCTTCCCCAGAGTGAACATGAACTGAAAAATGGAGTTGGTATCATGGATCATTGGTCAGGTCACACTGACATGTACAGACACTGGAAAGAAAGTGCTTGATGAACATGTCAGGCTCAGGACTCCAGATATTTTGGGACACTTTTAAAAAAAGTGAACCTTTAGTGACTGTGTTTCCTGAACATGGATGGAAAATGAAAAGCTTGGTGTTGAAATAGAATGAAGTAAAAATGTAAATTGAGATAAAGAGGAACTAGCAAACGGGTAAAATGAGTAAAATGGAAATTAGAGGAAACAGAGTGCAGCAGATTGGAAAGGTGTGTTAGCGTGTTCGTCGTAATGAGAGAGAGAGAGAGGGAGGGAGAAGGTCAGCAAAGTCAGTGTTTGTCTGTAATCAGTCTGAGCTGAAACTGAAAATTTCGATTCTTATCATCAGCATAATCCTGAATAATGTGACATGTTTGACAACCGCAAGGGCTAAGTCAGAGGTCTGATCAATAAAAGGTCTAATAACATCGCTGTTACCATTTTCCATGATCAGAAATTCCAATAAATTGTGAATATTAAAGCTCTACAAAGCCCACTACTTGATTAACCACAGGAGTAACTAGTACCAAACTCATCTATAAATGTTACCATTTAAGGCAGCTACATAATTGAATTATAAACATTCGTTATCAAACTCACAGAGGCATAATTTATCAATATTTTACCCCTTATACAGCTAAAATGACAAGAAACAAATACTTTTTTGATGGAAAGCTGGAAACTCAGTCTAAGAAAAATAGCAAAAAAGCTTTTAATGATGGATGATGATATGAAACAACATCCAACATCACTCCTGTAATATCTGCATTAATAAATAATCACAATAATCCAGTCACTGGTCATGAGATGTTCATCATGTGAGCTAGTGTTTCCCCAGGATTAAAACTCAATAACCCATGAGCACTTGCACCTACTGTCATGTTGACTTTTACCACAGTGTGTTTGTTTTGAAGCTATGGAAAGCAGATATTTTAACCCTCATTTTCTCTGTTGAAGTAGCACTTTTTCTTTTTTAAACCTGAAAAACTTGAAGTAGATTTTGTAAACTCAGTTTGTACTGAAGCATTGTTGCCAACTTTTTTTTTAATCCTGACTAACAGCCCGGTGCTCTAATGCGTGTCTGTAATGTGAAACTTTAGTGGAAACTGGTTATGTCCTACTAGTGCTCATCTAGCAACTCTAACCTCACAGAGCAGAGCAAACATAACCTGGCTCTTCCCGTGCTGTAAAATCAATCTGGTCCTGTCCAACCTGATTTGGAAGCTAAGAAATAGTATTTACAAATAACCTATTTTATCACCTATAGTCTCACTTTAAGCTGTGGCATCTAACTAGAAGACTTTGAAGATCACATAGAAAGTCCTTGCACGGGCTTAAAAGGTGTAAAAATAAATCTCTGTTATCATGTGAGTACAGCTCCTTATAGGAACAAACAGAGAACTGATTGCTGTGCATACAGAGTCCGTGTGTCACTTGATTGTAAAACGTAAACTGTGACTGAGAGCTGTTAGACGTGTCACAGCCGTGTAAAAGTTCAGTTTTGACAAATGCAGGAAAATATGCTGAGCAGAAAATAAGAGTAAAACCCTGTTTGTTTGGTAATCAGGGTTTGGTTTCTGACAATCAGATAACTTTTTCTTTTTCCAGTTTTTCTGATTTCCAAGCAGCCCCTAATTTCTCTTAACTGTACATTTGCAGTTCATTAAAAGCTTTGGTTATTTTCAAATATCAAAGAGTAGAGAAGCACAAAAAGCTTGAACAGCCCTTCACATGAGTGCTCATCCAATTAAATTTGAAATATCTTTTTATAACTAGTCTCTTCACACAGATGCTGCATTCAGACCAGCAAATATTCCCACTTTCTACGAAAGATACAAAAAAAACGTCGGTTTAACCAGAATCTATCATTGACTGCTCGAAGTTGTTGTCGCAGGGGAGTAAAGTAGAAAGCAATTCATAAAGAAACGGTGTCCTCGATAAAAATAAGGTGGGTGACTACAATTGATGGTACTCTAATAAAGACGGAGCCCCTCTACAAACATAATGTAAATCTCATCTGTGTGTAGCGTTTGATGTAACCAGCTTTAAAAGAAAACATTATCACAGGCTAATTTACTGCCAGAGGAGAGTGTGGAAACATTTGGGCGGCAAGATCCAATTAATCTGCATCTGAAAGTCATTTCAGAAGTTAAGCTCTGCTGCATTTATTAGAGCAGGGTGTGAGGGAATACATGTATACAAACACAAAACGAGATAAACAAGATGTATAAATAGATACAAGCCCATCAGGCATACCAGTAATACTACTAAGAGAATTAACAACTCTTGGACAGTCTGTGCATAAACCAGATCCAGCTCATCACTGGCTCCCTTTGCCTGGAGATGTTCAACCCTGCCAGGAGCTCTTTGAACATGCAGGACGCCATACATTTATTCAGCACCCTGTTGCTCATGTTGTTTTGCACACGCTATTTCATCATGGTTTGTGCACAGATTACAACCGACAAGGCGTAATCTGTGACACACCCACCAAACAAGAGACAGTCCTTATCAAAAGTCTATTATCAGATTAATCATGTCCTCATGTCCTTCCTGAAACAGCATGGAAGTACAAGCAGCAGACCTGCCAAACATTTCTGCTTATTCCCTGCTGGATTTATTTATACCATCGACCTTTGTCCTGTCCTTCTGTGCCTCCTTTATCTTCAGCACAACAGCAAGATTTGGGCAGAAGCTGGATGGCATAAAGCTGGTTTAACCCTACATGATACTACTACAACATAAAACACGCTCACCCCTGCGTCACAGGCTGACAAGGAAGGAAGCACATTTTAAAATGAAGTATAGTAAGGATTAAGGATCAGCTAACATGATTTTTTTAGGGCCGATGCCAAAACAGATTTTTTCCATCATCCATCCATCTATTAGCTGATGACCGATACAGGCTGCAGTTTTATTTAAACCAATATTTGGGGCCAATACTGCTTTTTTTCCTTCAATTTACATTGCAAAAATAACACAAGGATAAAAAAATGTTATGGGTCTAAATTTTGAATAAGGAACATTTATTGAACTATTTTTAAACTAAAACAAAACTGAACAGAGAGGAAGAATATGTTGAAAACAGTGGGAACAGGTTAATCTTTGTTCAAATTCATCAAACACATATTTGATATAGTTTTGAAGTTACTTCACTCTGCAGTCTGCAAGCAGGGGAGGAGCAAGGCACAGTCTGCAGTGTCTCCTAGCAACACGGAGCTGCAGTCTGTAGACCATGCCGGGAAAAATATCTCACTGACCTCATTGACGCCACATGCATATTGGCTGGTGTCGATACGAGTGAAAAATGCAAAAATTGGTCAATCCATAGTAACGATGAAACTTTGACCAGACTCAAAAACAAATGTTCTCAACAATACAAAGCAGTTCTGGCAGAATGAGACATTGACTTCTCTTGATCTCTGAAGGTGAGCTGTGGTACCTGGCTCCAAGATTTTAGCAGCAGATCCTCTAAATTCCAGAAATTGAGATGTGGGACTGTAACATCCCAAAAATTGGATTGAGATCCAGAGAATTTGCAGAATAAGTCATGATCAACGTTCTACGTCTACCATTACTGGTTTGATAACTTGCTGCTTCTTTCAGATCAAAGTCATTGCTGAGTTTGGAAATGCTGATTGGACAGAAAATAATTTGAAGACAAAAAAAAAGAAAATGACATGTGAATTTATTCCCTCAAAGAAACTTGGCAACTTATCAAGAATAAAAAAACACCACTTCAAATCCATTCATTCCTCCAACAACCTCACCCTTCTCTCTGCTGCTTTTCTTATCAAAGTTTTAAAATGTGAAGAAAACTTTTTTTCCACACACAAAATGATACACAACATGTCCAGCACTGTCTCCTCTCTCTCTCCGGTGAAGGTCGGCGTGACATCAGAGTGTTTGTGTGTTAAGCTGAGGCTGCGTTCAGGAGCAGATCTGACAGCAGAGCGCTTCAAGGACCTGAGGTAATTACCTCTATTCAGCAGCTGTGATACACAGAGAGCAAGAGAGAGGGAGAGAGAGAGGGGATCTGAGAGATTGTGACACAGCAGGACAACATGCAAACCACTTTTATTAACCTGATACTACATTCTTGGGCCTGAAATAGTCTTGGTTGCCTTGACTTAAACCATCTGAATGTCAGGTAAGAGAAAAACCTCAAGTCAAGCAGATTTTCTTGAGAAAGCTGGTTTTCAAAAAGAGCTCAAACCACAAATAACTCCATTGGGATCTTACTTGTAAATTGTATTCTCTTTTTTATTATTTGATTACCTTGGTTATGCATCAGTCTGTTGCTTTACGATTTGTTAACAAGTAAACAAAGCGCACATGATATAGGAAAGAACTAAGCAAAGGTAATTTGGGGACAAAAATACCTGTGGACTTAGTCTTTATGGCGTGCCTTTGGCGACACCAAAGGCACAGAGAAAACAAACCATCACTCCCAGAAGCAATGTCATCTGATAGAAGCTGATCAGCACTGAGACTGAGCTTTGTTTTGATCTCTGTGAGCTTATTTTCTGTGCACAACTCATGACAGAAAAAACCTGAAAACAATCCATTTTCTTGGGGTGGACTTAAACATGACAGTGTCACGGATCAGTGCATTTACTGGCGCACTCAATGGTACCTCCAAGGTATAGACTTGGTCAGTGAACTGCAACCAATAAACAGGAAAGGAAAAACACAGCCATCCCTGTGAAAGAACAAAACTTAAATACACTGGTGTAAGACTGTCCAAAAACTCGATACACCCACTGTTTCCATTGTTCCTTCATCCCTGCAGGACATGAACATCCCACTGACGCCTCCACTGGCACAGAACAGTGTGGGTCAGCATTGTGTTTGCCCAAAACCAGATCATTAATGCAGGAAATTTACATATTCACATAATTTAGAGAGGAGACTTGGATGGAATTTTTATTAGCAAGAACATTATGGCTCAAGTCCAGCTCCTAAATTTGAAACCTTAAATATGTCAGTATGCCATAAAAAAATGGAACTATATGCAAATGAGGGATAACTAAGGGGATGCCTCCAAACAACACATCCACGTATGCTTTGTTCGTCTCAGGGGCTTACAATGTCCAACTTTTAACTCTGGTTTGACTTCAAAATTGATAAAAACTCAAACACAACTTCCCTAAACTGCACCTGAATAAATACTAAGGGTATATGCTAAGTCATGTCTTATAAGGCTCACTGTCTTTGTGTATGATCAGTGGCAGCGTGTCGCACAAAACTTCAATGCCTAAATCCTTTTCATCGACAGCTTCATCGACTGCTCTGTGCTATAATCGCATATTTACTGACTCTAAATATAGCAAACTTACTGTACTAATACACTGAACACAGAGACAGCAGAATGACAAAGAGGACAGATTGAAATGTTCAGCTTAGTGTGAAGAGAAAATCACTCTGTTTTTGATTCAGAGATGATTTAGCCCAAAAATACAATAAGTCAGCTCATAGACAAAAGCTTTCAAGAGTTGTATATCACTTACAACCGGTGCCTCCTTGCTTACAGCTCGAAACCACCTTTACCAGATTGTTTTGGCTTATATTGGCTTAAAAAAGGGCAATCAGATATCAGCCAACACGCTGATATCCACCAATATAACAAGTTGCTGCCAACTTGATTTATGCCCAAACTTGGCGTAATTTCCCCGGCTTGAAGATGTGCACTGCCGAAATGTTCCCTGTGAACAGAGGTTATGTTTCCACACTGTCAATTGTGATATTGGCCAAATTTGCCCTGGTTGTGGGTATTGTTACGATTGACTCAGTAAGTGCATTAAGTAACTAAGTACTTTTTCTTATTTTGTACAGAAAATGAATATTATGCAACAAATGTGGTGAGAGTATGCACCATATTATTGTATGCTAATTCCAATACAGAAAAGAGTCAATGAGTTCTGTAATAAGGTGTAAGGAAAAAAAATATGTATATCGACAATCGACTAAATAAGTTGTAAAATATTGGCATATCTGATATCGGCTTAATCCAATATTGTGCATCCTTAGTGTTAACCTAAGATCTAAGAAACTGCTTGAACCAAATATTCCATAGAGTCACCACCACAGCCTTGTACAAGTACATATGTTCATACTTTCAGTCTACAACCTCAACAGTATTTACCTAAAGCATCCAGCAGATGACTTTTAGATACTGTCTCATCACACCTTTAATTCATGTCAAAGAAAGTCAATCTGCAAGTAGAGAGAAGGTCACAGCCTTGGTGCTCAACACAAACCATGCTTTGCAGTTGAATTGGACATCTTGAACAGTTACTAAACTAAAAGAGCTTAAGAGCTGTGAAACTTACTGAACTGAACTCTTAAAAAAGAAAAGAAAATAGTGGTTCATGCAAATTGATGTATGGGTCAAACAAACACTTAAGTTCCAGCTAAGAGAATATGTTTGCATACAAAGCCATGCATGTCAGGTGATTTTTTTCAAGTAACATAAATTATCCAATACATCATTAAACATCTTTAATTGCAGTCTATGATCTTCCCTCTAGTGGACAAATGTTTTTTTTAACTTTTGATGAAGAAAAAGAAACCCCAAAAGAAGAATAACCTTGCAGATTCATGACTGAAAATAAAAGCCAAAACTGTGCAACCACTAGCTTTCCAAATGTTACAGAAAGCTTGATCCAATTCAACATAAAAGCCCTACAAGAGCAACATGTTGAGCATCTTGACTGAATGTCTACTAGAGAATAAAATATCCATCTGTACCATTTCTTCCATGTTCTGGGTCACAGTCAAGACAGCTGATCTATCCTCCCTCTTTCTCCTCGGGGATACCCAAAGCATTCCCACGCATGGCAAGATATACGATGTCCCCGGAGTGTTTAGAATGCTTCCCAGGGTCTCCTCCCAGTTTTAATCATTCAATTTATGTCACAAATAGTGAGCATTTCCCTCCAGGGTCTGATAAGTCATCCTACAATCTGGCAATGATGAGCTTTATATACAAACATACACACACAAAGGGAAGAAAATAAGAAGTTGCAATCATGAAATTTGAGCATTTTTGGATGATAAGTTATCAGGATAAAAAATAGTGCAATGCAAGAAAACTTGTGAAATTATTCACATCTAATAAAAGGATGATTCAGACTGAATGCAATCACTTGAGGGTTTGGTCACACCTAGTGTCATGGCAACAAACTGAAGTGGACCACTCATTTCTCTTTCAGGCATCCCCCCCAAAGCTAAATGCAAATAAAGCCTCAGTCCTCATGCAAACACCCCTGCACAAATGTATGCACACACACAACCTTGCATTCTCTCAAGGCAATCCCCCACAAAGAATGCTCACAGACAGTCATTAGTACTGTACACAGACCTTCAGATAAATTCAATAGCACAACTCAAGTTCTGCAGAGAAGTGAAGAAGCAATAAAAGTGGATGTAATCAAAGGGACATCTGGAGGAAAGCTTGAGAGAAGAGAGACTCAAAAGTCCATTCAAGTAAAAGTGGAGAGATGCTGCAGCTCAGGGACGATTTTTTATTTATGTTTCCAAAAAGAAGACATCCTGTGTGCACTGTGCTTAACTTTAAGTGTACCGCTCCGGTTTAACCACAAGGTGTGTGCAATGATGTGTGTGTGTGTGTTACATAATCAGAGGGAAGAAACTTTAACAACAGACCTCAACTTTGTTTTGCACCAGTGTTCAAGGAGCTGTCGCCCACATTGATACAAAACTTACACCCGATGTGATCTGCATCGACTGTTAAATTATAAGTGCTCTAGCAGCGCTCCAAACCATCTCTCTGAATCTGCCGCTCTGGCTGCCTGTGGGCGAGCAGGGGAGAGTGTGAACTGTGAGTGATACAGCTGCCTTCCTCCGTTCATCATATCAGTTTCTACACAGACACATTGAACCTGCACCTTTGATCCAGGCATGTTGCTTCCTTGCACGTCTCATCCATAAATATTACACAATCATTATAAACAAAGCCTTTCAGAATCTGCAGAGTTAAATAAGTCATGAGTACAACTCAACCAACGACATGGATGCTCTTCAGTGCTCTGCTATAACTGGTTGTTTGTCAAACACCGATGTCACAGGGATGTAAAAAGAACAGAATGGTAATATTCTTCTGCATTTTAACATTTCAGAGACAGACACGCACGATAAATCATAGAACAACCTGACAGTGAAGTGAACCAAGCAGCCAGACATGCTAGCTTAGATTATGATTTTTTTGTCAACTGGTGACAGGAAATATGGGACACGGATAAAAAATGAGACTTTTGCATTTATTTGGTGCAGCTGATGAAGATTTTTGAGACAATTTTGGGGAATTTTTTTGGGTTAAAAATCCTAATAAAACAAGAAAATGGTTATGAATCCCAATTTATTTCTATGTCCTAAACTGGCACACAAGTCTTTGTCAGCAGATTCATGAAAGATGTGGTCAGTTGGTAAAACTGATTAACGTGAATAGGTGTGAAAAATGTTTCTCATTAAAAAAAAAAAAAACAAATATTGTGGGAAAAAAGTTACTTTAATTATGATTTTAGCAGTCTACTTCACTGTAAAATAAAATCTAAAAAAGATTTTCAACCAACTGACCTAAAATAGAGATAAAACATTGAGTCTGCAGCATATTGACTTGGTCAGTTTAACAAAAGCCCATATTATCAAGTTTAGAAATGAAAATCTCAAACAACAATTGACTTATTTCATCCGTGGACTTGCAGAACTTCTGGAAAGGTTATTTTTTTTAATTCGCATTATGCTTTTGTGGTTATGCCATTTAACAATTTGATGGGAATGAGTCTTAAATGGCATACAAAACACTATGAAATGAACAGAAATGCAAACTACACATTAAAAAAAATCTATTATGTTTTAACTAATTTAAATCCAATTTTGTACCAACTCTTATTGTCACTGTCCCAGTTCCAAATTGTGTTTTTCTGCACATATAAACAGGTTTAAACATATTTTTCTTGAATGAAATTTCACACCTAGAGACTACAATTGTGTTCCTGTGTCACTTCATTTAATGAAGTTCTCCTTCATGGATGATCAAGCATCCTGAGCATTGAAAAAAAACACTTTAAAACAAAAGAGCACAAAGGAAACAGAGTAAAAGCCATAATTTGTCAAGAATCAAGTCATTATCTTTGCTGTCTTTCACAATAACCTCAAAGAATCCAACAATAAAAAGTTATATTCTGTCTGTGACTTCCCTTACATAATCCACGTTTCCTTACAATCTTCACTCCCCACACCCTCACACACACACACACACACAACATGTGACAGCTGACAGTCAATCAGCTGGATCTATACCCTCGTTATCGATGAACTGCTCATTGGAACAGCCTCCACACCCAGAATCACACGTATGAGCAGCTACAATTCACATCAGAGAGGATCGATACAAAGCGAGGAAAGTGACGGTTTCTGCATCCTGAGGTCAAAAGTCTCACACCATGAAGTCCACAGATTACATTCATTCTCATGGACACTTTCACACTGACAGCGCAATCATGCTTTGGTGACTTGACACACGAGTTTAAGGTCGTAGTGCACATAAATACCACCACAAGCACCAAAACATAGGCACCCTAAGTTCCAACAAAGCAAAAACGCCACAATTTACAGAATAACTGCAGTCTGTATCTAAAATTGGAATCTTAGTGCGTTGTGAGTCCCAAAATTCCTCTCAAGGTGACATTAGAGCAACAAAAACTTCACACTGCAGCAGAATTACCACAAACTGAACAGTGATTCTTCCAGAGGAAGGTGACACTTGCTCCGGTTTATGACCTACAGAGGTCACACATTCACTCCGGGGCCAATCAAGCTGGAAACGCGTACAGCAGTTGTCCGATAATCTGCGAGAATAAAGCGGCTTGAACTCACCATGTCCTCGTGGAGACGCCGGGTCCTTAAAGCATGTCACGACACTAAATCCTCATTAGCCAGAATCACATTGTTTGTTCGTCTGTCAGAGTTCAACGCGAAACAAATTACTCAAGCTTTAAAAAGAGTTAAGTACAGTACAGTACAGCCCGGAGCTGTGACACTAGGGAGTCCTCAGAGGAGGAAAACGATAACTGGGAGCGCAGCGTGCACACTGTGGGAACGCGGGGATAAAGTGCCTGTGCGCAAAGAACCAGCGTGGAGTGGAAGTCCGCGCGCCTCTGAAGACACCGATGAGAAGCTGAAGACAGCGTGTCAGGAATCCCGTTGGGGGTTCGTGAAGAGGTGAGGAGACCCCGCGGATGTTTGGAGACGCAGCGCGCGGAGTCTGACAGCAGAGGAGGTGACGCGCGCTCTGCCGCTCTCCGTGAACTCACAGCGGACATTAACCGGCTCTGCTCTGGTCCCTCCTCTTAGACCTAAAGTGAAAGGAGCATCCAAGTCTATCTCTCCCTCCCTCACTCTCTCTCTCTCTCTCTCTGCGTGTGACGCTGCGTGTGCGCATTGAAGCCAAAAAAGAAAGATGTTCCTGTAGGTCAAAAAGGGCACTGGAGCAACGTGTGTTTTGCGATCTTTTTGGATGTCATGGTCAAAGATTAGAGTGAAAAATCCTCGCTACTTCACATATGACAAATCTCTACCTCTTCTTTGCGTACCACACTTTTTTTGCCAAGTCTTCTCTGTCTTGCACCTGTCTATGTGATGATTTGGTCCTTGAGTTTTGTTTGCTTCATGGTCTAGAGTTCTTTGTAGTTGTTTTGGTTATGTTAAGGTCTTGTGTGCCTCAGTGTTTTGGTCCTGTGCATGCATCTTGAGTTTCTTTGTGTCCCCCCTGTTTCCTGTTTTGGTTTGCAGCTCCTCATGATTCTGGTTTGGTTCTGTCCTGTAAAGACTTTGTTCACTCTCAAGGTTCCAGTATTTTGGATTTATCTTGTTTCTGTCTAAAGCATGCCTGTGTTAATCTTATTCTTGTTGTGTATTTCCCTTGTGTTTCCTTTTCACCTTTTTAGTGGTCCCTATGTGTCAGGTTGAGTTTTCCTGTTGCCTGCAAGTGTTTTGCCCTCATGTTTTACCTGTCTGCAGTCACACCTGTGTTCAATTACTCTCTTACCTCCTTTGTTTCTGCGTTGAGTTCAGTTCATGTGCCAGGATTTCTGAAGGAAACAGGAGAAAAAGACTCAGGTGCAGATTGCAAACTCAAAAGTATTTATTGAACAAAAGGTGAAATACCAAAACATTATCAAAAAGGCAAAAAAATACAAAACTCAAGAAACACCCTGGGAAAAACTTATGAAACACACTAAGGATGAGAGCATAGAAACACAACAGTGACTGAACTCAACAGAGACTAAAAAGACAGAAGAGTAATTAAACACAGGTGTGACTGAAGACAGGTGAAACACATGAGGGTTATCACAGTCGAGGGAACCACAAGGGCAACAGGAGGCTAACTAGACCACCCCTGGAGGTAAGGTTTGTTACACAGAATATGAGAAAAATATAACTGTTTTTTTTTTTTTTAACCATCTTTAACAAGAATGTCTGTCTGGTACTTTGCTGCTTCAGTATCTAAATTGAAGCATTCACTATTTGGCAACATTCGTCATCCTTTAGACAACAGCTAGAAATGAAGGACAACCACCAAAGAACAAAACTCAAATGAAATAGACCAATGAATCCAGAACTAACAAAGTGACATGATCAGAATCAGAATCAGAATACTTTATTCTGCTCGAGTTTCCTTCACAAGTTCAATAGACTCAAACACTTCCTTTCTCATCTTTGACTCATCATTTTCTTTAAATCCATCTGATGTCAGTGCTTCCTTCCGCAGTTTGACAGTTTTTCTTTGTATTTTAAAACCTTCAATTAATATCACCTGTGCTAAATACTGAGATAAATTAAGAGTTTTCTTAAAATTGTAAATGATGTACAGCAAAGACGTGAGCCTAAAGTTGTTTAAGTGTCTCATGAAGCTGCGATGGATAAAAAAAAAATTGCATGATCAATAAGCACAGGTGTGCTCTGGCAGTAAAGTACACTGGGAAATAGAAGAACGGCTTCAGATTGGGGCACTCTCACCATTAAATCTAGAAATGAAGATAAAGTCCCACTACTGGAGTAATTTGGGTTTGGGAAAATTATTGTCAGGGACTTAAAAAGAGTTGAGAGATATAAAAAGGGGGATGTAGAAAAGCTGTAACTAGTAATGAGGAGATACAATTCTCAATCTGCAGTGCCTGAAACAATAGGAAGCAGCCAAGTAGTTAACTAAGTTTACATCAAAAATGCAACTGGACTCTCTATTACAACCTTCTGGAGCAGACTGTGCCAACCAATCAGAAACAGCAACAATAAAACTTTAATCTTTCTGTTTCCAGATGCCTGAGAGCATCTACTGCCTGCACCTCCATCTCCCTCTGACTCATACTCCAGGTCAGACACTGCTCATAATTTCTTTATTACGCATCCTAATAATCTTAATCAGCCATTTACAAGCTTCTCAAGAGGGATCAAAAACAAATCCACAATTCTTTTTTGAGTGAGTTTATCTGATGAATCAGTCGAGAGGAGACGGAGAGCCGACTGAATCCTGCATAAGTCAATTTGAACTCGTAGAGGAGATATCTGAACTGGTTGTGCTTCTATAAAAAGCTTGATATATCTTCAGATTGTAGATGAAGCACTACTGCAAGCTCTGGGGTTCAAAAGATTGAGGCTCAGCTGATGCTATTTTGTCCATTGGTGGTGGAGGATCATGAATGAATAGTCCATGATGATTCAAGCAATTTGTTTTTAAAAGCTTTAAAAAAAGATGCATGGACTTTATCTCGCTAAGTTTTTTACATCTAGTAGTGAATTTGATCATGGAGTGTGAGTGCTAAAGTTTGTGCTTGACCAACATGGAGTAGTTTGCAGCTCCTCTGTTTTTGGAAACCATAAAACTCAGAACAACACAAAACTGAAAACACACACCAGCTGCTTCGCTGTTTTATGGTTCCAATAGTTCCAAAACTTCTGCAGCACAAGTTTAACAAGTTGTCCATACTTCTGTGTCTAACTTTACTCAGCTTTGCTTTTATCTTTCATACAAACATGCAACCTTTACTTACATAGAAATAGAAAAAACAATAACCGCAGGGAAAATAATGAAAGAGTTCAATTAAAATACAGCTGTAACAAGCTGGGAATTTCAATGACCAACATGCAAAACTTTCAATTAGCAAATTAACTTTTTTGAGAAAACTGAAAAACATACTCTTTTCTTGCAAAATGCTTTTTGTTTGAGGATACTGTATGCATGTTTTTACACTGATACATTGATTTAGACTATGTTGATTTGTATTGTTAATTGTTAAGAGGACGTACTCAGTATTAGCGCCTTGCAAAGTGAAGCTAGAACGTTTTAGAAACAGAAACTTTTTCTGGATCATTTTGCAGGTAGTAGGTTTTGTGTTTTGGCCATTGTTACTGCTTACTGGTAAAATGTTAAATAGGAAAAAGGAAAAGACTTGGATGTTGTAATAATAATCTTAACATTGGCTTTTGGCCTCCCCCAGTTGAGGTGTTATTTGTATAAATTCAAATGAATATGGTCTCAAGCAGTGTGCTGTGTGAATGAATGTCTGTGCGGTTAAAGAGTGGTTAATGTTTTGTGATGGTCTGCCTGGCTTCGTAATGTGAGCTCCCTTAGGATCACCAGCATCACATTGTAACCCAAATAACAAAATATGATGTGCATTAAAAGTTGGACGAGAGATACAGAAAGCACAAACTTTCTTTCTCCACATTCCTCCAAATTTCCCCCCAAATGGCTCTGGGCTCTGTGGATCTCTGAGGTCTGCTGTAATGGCTTCCTGTGATGAGCCGTCCTTTCTCACCATTTTCTCTCTGTCCTCTGATTTCACAGAATTCATTATATGCAGCGGCAGCTTCTTTCTCTAACCCAGTTTCTCTTCAGTTCAGCTGCATCATATCAGCTTAACAGCTCAGATAATTGTCGTTACCTCTCAAAGGGTTGAACTCACTTTGTTAGAGAAAACTTTTGGGGGATTTCGGACAAAACACAGTGAAATAGTTTGTCCTTCTGAATTAATACTGACCTTATGTTGTCTTATTTATGTCTCTGCTGACCTTCTAACTCTTCCTTCATTATATATTAATGTCTGCAGGTGCACCACTGTGCATCCTGTCCAAACTTGGCACATAGATAAAGGTTAGTTTTTCCCTCAACATTTATCGCTCTCCACGGTCCGACTTATATCATAATATTTAGCATTTGACCTTTGTCTTTAGTGCAGTGCTAACCTATTGAATAATCTTTGTTTTTTAGTGGAAATTCATTATGAATGTAGCTGAAGACACCTTTTAAAAAAAGCGTAGGTAGTGCCTGCACTCCTGTTACCCATTAACTTACTTTAACCCAACATTAATCTACCATGAGCAAAGCGCAGCATTTCATAAGTCACATTCAAAGAAACAGTTGAAGAGAATTTCATCAAGCTGGGATGTCCATATCTCTAAAGTAGTTTTGGAAAAGTTGAAGTTCAGAAATAACTCTTTCAATCACTCCCCATCTGGCAGGACACTGAGGTCCATCAGGACCAAAACATCATGCCACAAAATCAAACACTTCCCATCTGCAGCCGGTCTCACCAACAAGGCCCCTGACTCTCACTGACCCATCTGCTGATTTGCACTGTCATGCAAAACAACAAACAAACAATTTTTACATATGTTTATCTCATCTTCTCATTGTGTATTTTTTTTTGTATATATTCATTTCTGTTTTTTTTTATTTTGTCACGCTTGCATGCAAACACTTTTACTTTTTTTATTCATAATATAACTCATCTGTGCTATGTTTTTTAATTTTTTGAACAGTTTGAACCAACGGACCAAGAAAAAAATCCTTGCAATGTAAAAAAAAAAAAAAAAAAAAAACTACTTGGCAATACATTTGATTTTGATTTGGAAAAACCTCCAGCAGAAACAGACTTATGGGGTGGTGATCATGTAAGGAAGGATAAAGATGTAGGAGGGCTTACAGCAGCATAACTTTGAGCTGATACATGCCTGCGCCAGCTCTAACTTTAAGCTTTACCAGAGAGGAAAGTTTTAAGTGTACTCTTAAAATTAAAGAGAGTTTCTGCCTCCTGGACCTTTATTGGCAGATGATTCCAAAACCGAGAGGATTAGTGATTGACGGCTTGACCTTCCAAACTACTTCAAATTAAAAACATTTTAAGACCTTTTTAATGCCACTTTGAATGAAAGTTGCAGGCCTGCATGTTGGGAGCACAGTTAACGGGGCGCTCTGAACTCATTATGATACGATGATGTCTGTCCATTTAGATGTTGTTAGTTTCCATCATTTATGGTGTTAAAGGAGAGCAGAGTCTATTTTTCTCTGCTTGCATCTTTGGATCAGTGTTTCGTGTTTACATCACATTGATTTTATTGGACAGCTACTACTGGCTGTAGGGGAAAGCAAATACTCTGGCACACATGAGCCTTCTGCTCATTTATTTTTAGTTCTGAATACACATTCAACAGAGACTATTTTTAATAAATGTCTAGTAAAATCCCTACAGTGTGACTATGGGTTACAAACAAGGAAGGCATGTTTATTTCTCTATGGGGGAACACTTTCAGGGGGACATAATTACAAGCACTATTAGAAAAACTATTAAAGTTAGTGCTGTTTTATGTGAGTTTCTTCACTTGGCACAGTCTACAGACAGACGTGGACAAACTACTGTTGATCAATCTGAAATCCTACTTTAGTTTCAGCACTTTAGCAAGAGAAGGCTTACAAAAGTTCATATCTTTGTGTGTGTTTTTTTTAATTTTTTGTTGCATTTAATTCCTTCTACTGTACTTTGGGGCTGAAACCGTACAACTCCTTCAACTGCTTTGTTCGTTAGTTTCTCTGAGCGTCTCAATATCAACGAGAGCCACATTTTCATTAATATCTAAAGAATAGCTGTGAATTTAACCCCAGGCCAGACCTAATTTAAAGTTTGCACTGACAATTCAAACAATGTCAACAGGATGTGCTCTAGAGAACAGCGGTGCAGCTCATTAAGGAAATAAAGAAAACAACAGAACAATCAAAGTGCAGGTTGGGTGCTTTTAACAAGACAAATGCTGATAATATTAAAAAACCTCTGACACAGCAAACAACATGACAGGGAAAATAAAAACAAAAGTGTGTAATAAATGACACCAATAAAATGTGAAGCAGTGTTCAACAAATGAGAATGCTATAAATAACTCTCTTGCTTGTTTTACATCTATAAGCATTGTTAATTCCCATTGTGTTTCTATATTTGCAGTGTGTAGAAAAGTGAACACTGTTGACATTAAAGAGGTGAAGATGACAAGAAAGACACAACATGGACTGTGGCGAAAAAGCAGCATTCACACGTTTAACGGCTGAATTTTCTGTTGTTCTTGTTCAGATTTAACAGAGCTTTTGACTGACAGTGAAATAACCAGTCATATCATTAGTCTGCTTGTTAACATAAAGGTCAGCTGGGAAAATGTCAGTAGAAAAGTACGGGCTGTAATCTACCACAAACTCAGGAATAAGAGTATCAAAATTTGTGATCTTTGTGCTTGATTAAACGTGACCTGTTATTTGCTCTTGTCGGTACAACCTGTGACTCTGTGAATGAAAAAAAGGAGATTTAAATCACTTCAAAATGCACCACATTAATCATCATATGTCTCTTACTACTCTTTGACACATTTTCTCATCAGTTTTTCTTATTTTGCATTCTCTCTTTCAGCTCAGATCTGAGTCTCTGCACATTTATTATTTGGCTGTGACACCCCATAAAACAGACTTTTAGCTGCTGCAGACAGAGTGAGCCCTCCACTCTTTGCAGTCCACACCAGAGAAAAAAAAAATCATCACTAAAGCTTCTAATTGGGTCACATTGAATTCCCATCAGCAGATCAGACTCATTCATAATTTTCGAAGCAGTGCTCTCTCAGACTTCTAGTGCTGTGATCCCACAAATGTATGCATGTAGCTTCATTCATTCACTTTCTACTGCTTATCCTGTACAGGGTTGCAGATGGCTGGAAATGATCCAAGCCACGTTGCCCGTCAATGGGGCTGACACACACACACACATTTATGAGCAATTTAGAGTCTCCAATTAAACCTGATGGGTGTGGTTTTGGACTGTGGGAGGAAGCCCAGAGTATCCAGAGAGAACCCAGAATTTCAAGTGAAATACTTGCTATAACCAGTTTTTCTCAAATGGCCTTGTGCAAAGAAACTTTTTGAGATTAGAAACTGTGACAGGTTGGAGGAGAAAGACTGGGTTAACCCAAAAATCAGCCACAATGATGTCCCTGAATCAGTTTGTAAACTATTGACTCTTGCTCCACCCCTCACGCTGACTTATGGGTAAATGTAATTGATTTAGACAGACTTTAAAAATTTCCAATCAAAGGAAGGAGCCGTTATATTTGATCTTGTCTCTCAACCAACATGTGCAGATATCCATCTGATTCAAACTTCCGTTCAATGTTTCTCAGAATCAAAACTCCAGAAATAACTGTGAAAAAGTATTTCAGGCAAAATAAAAATTCAAAAGTTGTTCACATTAACTAACAAAATCTCGGTTGGTGTTCAATGCAGTCGTCAGTCATGCTTGTTAGTATCATTAAAGTGGTAACCAAATCATTGTTGTCGTGTTGAAATCCTCAACTTGCAATTGGTCTTTTCTTATTTTTGCAAAACTTTGCACAGTAGATCACAAAAAAAGGACAAAGTTAACAGTCAAGACCAGGAGCTCCCAAACTTTTAAGCCTGCAACCTACAAAAAAGCAGTGCCAGAGACCAGTGAGCCCCTGCTGTCGATGCATTAATCCAAAAACAGACAAAAAGGAACAAAAGAAAAGGCCTAAGAAACCTTACTAAAGTGAGCTGAAGAATTTTCTTCTACCTCTGTGCAGACATTGGTGTGTTTCCTGAATTAATATGCAACCATTTACAACAAAGAAATGAAAAAAAGTCATTTGCATTGCCATGTTTTTATTTTTAGATGTGTTTGTTTGGACAACCCCCACCCAAAAAAAGAAAGAAAAAGATGAGGTCCTGCTAACACTAGCTTGCTGACTTTGCTCCTATAACTGCAGAGGGTTTGTAGGTGTAGCTCAAAAATTCCTCCACGGTAAGAATGTGAGTCGGTCTCATGGTCTCAGCATCTAATTCAGTCTTTTTGAGGACAAGGAGCTAGCATTATAGAATAAGAAAGGCTTGGTTAGCGTCAGTACTAACTTCCTTAGGATTCAAATTCACACGCTACTGTATGAATCTGCAGCCGTTTATCTCGTACATTGTAAAAATAGAACAAAGAGCGTCATTCCTCTGCAAAGGGTCAACATGTTACCCTGATTACAAATACAACAGGTTGCTCCGTTTTTATTAAACAGGGATAAGGAGGACAGAATCGTATTCTTGGCTCATGTTCTTGTATTCCTAGAACATGTTTTTTTTAACAGCTCTGTCGTCAACCTGCTGACCCCGACTGTGATGTTGTGTAACATCTCTGTGTGTATCTTTCCCCCTGAAAGCCCTCTGCGTCAGTCAGTGTTTTTCTAAGCAAGCGCACCATTTGTAATAATTTGTAGGGAATCTGAGTGAGGCCAGCAGACGTTTAGTGGAGGCGGCGTGGTGCTGGCAGAGATAACGACCGTCAGACAGCTTTGATTGTCGCTGCAGAGGCCTGTATCGCTTTCTCTTTCAGGCTGCCATCCAATTGCCCCTCTCTCTCTTTATCTCCTCCGTCTCAGCTTTTTTTCTCCTCCTCCATTGTTTTTTTGTTCTCATTCTTTGCTCCATTTCTGATTCTTCTTCTGATGTGTCTGCTCTGTCTGTCTTTCTTGTCAGTTTGTGCCAATAGAAATGCATGCACGCAAAGATTTAGCCACATTTACATGTCACTTTTATTGACCTACAAGGTGATTTTTTTGTTGTCTGCCTCTACATGGAATATTCTAAAGCTGGGAGGTTTAAGTTATTTATTGGTAATCTCAAAAGTGAACTACAAAAACAAAAAAATAGAATAAGTATCCTTCTGACCCAGCCTCCAAAGATAAGCACTGCCATCTTTTAGAGAAAGTTCACTTTGTCCACTTGTATGTGGGATCTGTTTTTTTTCTGTCAACACTCACCCGTGGTCAGATCCTGACCAGAGGTGAGGGCTGGAATGCAGACAGGCAGGTAAATCAAAAGTTGTGCCTTCAGGCTCTGCTCTCTGTTTCCAGAATACTGTTGACACCACAGAGCCATCTGTCAACCACAGGATCCATTTTACCCTCAGCATTAAGTTCAGCTATTTAGCTTGAGACAGAAGAAAGTGATCATCATGCTGTTGAAAGGTTCCTTTACATCTTTATTTTCAAACAAAAAGACTCTTGATGAGTGATAAATTCTGTGAGACCCTACTTACTGGAGGTGGGACCTAAAAATTACCTGACCTGCGTTATATACTTTATTGACATACACAGGCTAAATATCAATATTTGAGGTTAATAGATAAGTTTGACTTAAACCACATCACAAAGTAATGACTCAACATAGGGGAGTTGTTGATGTGAGTAAGAGAAACTTAACCAGCAATTCATCATTGACAGCAGATTGATACCAGAAGAAGAGAAAGGGGCATTTTAGACAGCTGTAAAAAATGATGTCTCAAGAGGCTCAAGTTCCTATTAAAAACAAATGAACTATTAAAAAATGGAATAAATTCAAAAAAGAGAAAACAGACATTAAGATGCTAAGACAACAGGACACACTCAAGACTGCAAAGAAAGCTTCATGTATACTGCGTCATATCATTTATAATTTAAACTTACAACTTTATTTAGTAGACAATTTTGTCCAAAAGGCCATACAACAATGGACAGTTGGGGGTTCAGTTCTTTGCTCAAGGGCACTTGATAGTGCTCAGGAAATAACACCTCTTCACTGATCAGCCTGATTCCAAACTTGATCAAAGCCAGGATTCATCTCGGGGGCCCTAAAACACTTTCTTACAAAACTACATTGAATATATCATTAACCATAAAAGTTTCATGTTGAACTTTAAATGAAGACAGACCCAATAACAACCCTGTCAATATGACACACATCGACCAATCAAGACTTACGTATGTGACAGGCATCTCACTATCTTTCCTTGTCCCTTGCTCTCTCATTAGCAGCTTTTCTTGTTAAACTTTTGGTCACCATGGTTTCAGTGTAGTTGCGGCATCACAAAGACTCAGCAGGCTGCTGCTCAGCGTCTCTGACTCCACGGAAACTCATCTGCGGGTTATATCCTCATTTGAGTATATAATAATCTTTATCTAACTGTGTATCATGATTTAGCCTTACTCCCTTTCATGCTAATGTTTTCACGCAGTTTTTCTTTGATATCAACTCAGAGAAACATCTCTACTCTCCCCATGTAGTTCCTTTTATTCCCATGGCGGGTATTACTGCCATAAACTGCACGCAGCGGAGTGTGAAACCATTTCTGTTGGCAAGATAAAAGTTGTTTTCTATTTGGGGCTATCTATTGATTTGACTTAGTTTCTGCTTCCTGCTTCTTGGTCTCAGTTTGTGAATTGTCTCTGTAATGATTCAGCCTGAACAGGAGCAGCTTCAGGAGGCTGCTGAAAACTTACAGCTTAAAGCAGTGAGGATGGGTGAGACGTTATTTCAACAAATGGCATGATGACAAAATGAGAGGGATAAAAATGAACAAGTTACAAATAAGTAATAACAAATAAGATGAAAGAAAGACAAAATATGTCAAATGTCAAAAGTATAACAGCCGGATGAATACAGACCACTCACAATTTGTCTCTCTAAAGGACACCTAACCTACAGCTCATTTCTTTTTACAAATCTTTAAAGCCAATTTTGTTATCTAAATTTACAAGACATAAATGTGAATCTACAAAACCCAAGTTGCAAGTTTATAAAAACAAAGTCACACACAAATAAGATAATAAATCCAAATTGTATCCTATAGGAACCAGTGTGTAATGTTGTAATGAGCAAAAACCGAAACTATAATGAGGAGAGTGGAAAAGTTTTTGGACTTATGCTTTTAGAGCAGGTGCACAGAAAGTAAGTCAGAAGAAGTCAAAGTCAAAACATTTTCTCACTGTTAAACCCATTAGCTTTCATGACTTAAAATTATGAGCTTCCACCACTAAGTTAGTAAAATATATTTTTATTTTTAAGTGGAAGTCACTTAAACAATGAATAAAGCCAATTTACTGTTGTTTTGAGTTACACGTATTTGAATTAATTGAGTACTTACAAAGGCAGGTGACAGTAATACAAGGAAAAGTAGATTGAACAGGCAGACAAAGAATAAATGCCTCAGTAGTGATGTGTGATACTGCAAAATTTGTTATTGATGCAACACCAAGTAAATATGGGGCCAGTATTACCAATATCAATACTGATATCTATACTTTGCACAAGTGGAAAATTATTTATTTATTTATTTTTTCTACCTAGCTGTATAACAGAAAAGTTGAAGTAATATATTTGAATTAGATGGCAAAATGATTATATTATTTTATCCAGCATTAAATGTATCATGCTGATCAAACAGTTTACACATACTGGTAGATTTACTATTACAGAAATATAACATTTAGGAAGTCAGCAATTTATCGATAATTTTAAGTATCAAATTCATCAGGCAAGTGTTGATCAATACCAGTGTGAATGTTAGTATTGATTTATCGATATTGAAGATTTGCTAACTGGTAAGTCCAGTATTGGGCGGCAGCAGCTCATTAGCTCTGTACATAGAGACTTGGCTTTTAGGCAGGGGGTTGCCGGTTGGAATCCTGCATAGATCAAGATGAATCAGTGTTGTATGTTGCTTTGGATGTTACAAAAACTTCTCTACTACTACTGTTGTCAGGCTAAGCTGTTCATTACGACTTAACTTGCTTGGACATGCCTTGGCAATAGACCATCCCTCCCCAAGCACTAAGTGTGTTACTCTGTAATGTAATGAAACAAATGAATGCAGTGTTACTAAGACACATACACGAATGCCAAAACAAACACCCTCAAGCAATGACTATGTGAAAACTTAAGGATAGAAATTTGCAGTTTATCATCTTTACTTTCTCACATTTTTGTTCATACCCATCAGTATTCCTCATCGTAACACTGCCCTAACAGGCTGCTCCGTTAAAGCCTTCAGGAACATTGTCCTGCCTTGTGTTTCAGCAGAGTACAGCTGCTAGTTAATTCAGTCAGTAACGATCAGATTCAACCTGCGAGGTCATGAGTCATTTAAAGTAATCACTAACAGCAAAACAGAAATGTTTTTCTGTAGAAAATGATTCATGCCTCCTGTTGACTCACCAATTTAATTTAGTAGAAGTTCAACAAAGTAGACAGAAAATATTTCTCTCATGGAATGACACTTTAAGAGATTATTTTACAGAATTGAAATCACCATGTCACATTAAATACGTAACTCATCAGCTGACATTACCATTTGGCGTCTATTTCAGGGATCCTTCTAAATATCAGCAGCAATCTGTGAGAAAGGGGAAAGATTTCATGTGGCAGTTAAATCTTCAGTATGAATCACTGAAGTGGTCTCTTTACCTCAATAATAGTTTATGTCTGTGTATGTGCATAACCACACGCCTGCTGCCACTGAATACAGAAAACGACAAAGCACCCTGCAGCTAGCTGTAGTCAATACCCCTATTCACAGAGTCGTTAATAAATCACCATGAAAGTCACTTTTTAATGAAGGCTTATTCATCCTCAGTATAATTATGACAAAATCATGTTAAAAACTGCCTTCATATAACCTGAGTGTGTCCAAACAAATCAGGGTCACTGCCAAACAAAGGTTATAGTAACAGCTTTTAGGTGTATAGGGTATACAGTAGTCAACTGCAAAGTCAGTTTTTATGTGTTTTCATGAGTTTATTTCAATGAAGGAGGGGTTTGAAAGGCCAGAATGAGGCAATTCTTGGATATGTGTTTGAACAAAAGACACTGATTTGTTTTATTTCATATTTCCACTGTTGGTGAAGAACAGAGAGGCAATATGTACGAAGAGAGGGGGGAAGCAAAACCTTCCCGTCCTTCTTCCCTCTCTCTCTTCCTCTCTCCCAACTCAAGCTCAACCACATTAATAGTAGGAATGAGTTGAAGAAGCCTGGTTAAAGTTCTTTAGCTGAAGTCCTACACACTTGATTCCCAATTAATATCTGAAAGCTTGTCGAGGACAGTGCTATTCTGCCTGACCAAACATATCACAGCACGCACATGAAGCTGAGGTAATTAGCTACTCTAGAGCGTATACACATGTACACCCAAAACACATATGCATGCTCAAACACTCAAATAAATAGTACACGTTCCCATATGAGGACACATAATTAGAAATCAGATTAATTTCAAGCCATCAACAAAGTTTCCCTTTGTAGAAATACCACATGTGCATAGCTGCACATAGCAAACACTCTTGCATTGGAATAAATATGAGAATGCAGGGTGTACTAAGATCACAGTTTGCATTTCAGATCGATTAAAAGATGAGCTGCTTTTCATTTAACTTTTCTGGCACCCTGACCTGTGAGTCAGTCTATCACCCACAAAAACACACAAGCGAGCTCAAATCTGGATTTTTTTTTTTTTTCATAAAATGCGTTTGCTTTATTGCATTTTTAGGGCCCAAGCCTGCAAACTGCAGGGTCCTCTTGAAACCCTAAGGTCTATCGTTCTACTTGCACTGCTTCTTGTGCAGCTTAAACCCCAGATTACATGCCTTCAGTTTGGCATGAAAGTAACTGCACCAAGCCACAAAATTCAGTCATGGTGAAGCCAGTGTTTTCGTGCTGTGACGTGCTCCACCGTGCTCCACCGTGCACCCCAGGAGAGAAAAACAGCCTCACAGCAACTTTGAGCTAAAGGCCTGGAAAATTTTGCAAATAACTATCATGCCAAGACCTGCAAAAAAGTCTTATACAACCATAACAAATTCCAAACAGGAAGTGAAGGAATTTGAGAGAGATGTTTGATTTTGACGATTTAAAATTGTTCATACTCGACCTGTTGAGGATGAAAAGTCAAAGGATGTTGACAATTTTTTCACCAACATGCAAAGGTCTCATGTGCAATGTTGGATCAAAGCAAAGCGACACCTACTGGCAACAAGAGGTCATGGCTTCTTGCGACCACTGAGAGCAACAGCTTTTTAGTTAGGTGAACCTTGTGCACATGCTGTGGCCGTGACATGCACAGATAGGTGCACAAAGGCAAGGGCCCACTGATTCAATTTCTGTTTCTTTCTGTGTATTTTGTCCACTTCAGTCTCTGTCTTAATTGTTAAAGCCCTAATTTGAAGTAAGGTCTACACTGTGATACAATTAAAAACAATAAGACCACTTGACAAGTCTTCTAAAACCTAACTTTTAAGTGCATTAGTGAAGAAGCATGAAGTCTCTTATTTCACAAAAAAATCTTATTTAGTTTATTGTTATTGTTATTTAATGCATAGTCACTCAGCCTGCTAGTTCTGTTCCTGTTTCACTGAACTTTCCCACATTGGGATGCACTGCCTGTAGTTGTAAAAGTTTGAGTACATCATGTAATGACTGCACCAGTATATACAATAGGGAGTCTTTTCATTGGTATAGTGCTTTGCACTGGCACAAAGCACTTTTTTCTACACCAAGCCAACATAGTTCAGCATTTACTGCACTCAAGCCTGATTTATACCTCTGCTCAAAATCCAGACACAGCAAATGCCGTCAGTCTGCAAAAAGCCCTATACAGGCATAGAAGCTCACTACCTGACATGAACTCCTTCAAAAATGTCACTGTGTCCTGGAACAACCCAGACCAACAGACATGATTGGTCTGGGTGGCATTAGCACTGATTTGGCAGCTTTATAGTCCTTCTCCTCAGACAACTCTTCTCTTTTCTTCTTCTTCTACAGAACTGCTCATTGTTCAGACAACCGGTTACCCTGAAATTTCAATATCTGAAAAAAAAAAACGGCCCCATATTTAATCAGCACCATGGACAGAGCCTCTAGACACTGAACTAACACCTAAAGTGGGGAGTGTTTTTTCCCACCCCCTTTTACACACAATGCAGTATTTTGACATCATGTTCTATTATTGAGACGACAGATTTCAGGACACATAAAAGCAAGTTGCATATTTATCATTTGAGAACAACATGCATGCATCTCTGCAGTCTTTCTGTCTTGCCTGGAAATTGAAGCTATAAAGGCTCCAATTGATAGAAAATCACTTTTTTAGCACTACTTTGTCACTAAACTTTATCTACCATATGTTGTAGTACAAGCTGAGTTTGCAGGCGAGGGTTGGTGTCTAAATTTGTCTGTTTGAGTGTGTGTTTTTGTGAATGTGTTGTGTGTGTGGGTATAGATCACTTGGCCGTCTGCTCACAAACATAATTAGCTCTTACATCTGAGTCTCTAAGCATAAACACAAGGGATTTACACAAGCTTGCAGCCCCTAGATGCTGCATGATGTTGAGAGAAAACCATCACTTGTTTCCCATTAGTCCCCTCAGTAAATGTTGGATATGTAGCTCTGGTAAATGAAACATAATGACTGACAGCTGTATTAAGATAACATAAAATAGATTTTCAAACAGCCCAGAAGTTGCTCACCTGATTCCTGAGAAGAAGCTGTGTCAGGATATAGAAATTAAAATATCAAAAAGGCTCTGGAACAGCAAGCAAAACTGACATACATGAGCAAAACTGGCAGCAAATAATAATCAAGCAGGTAAAGTTACCAACTGATTTTCGTTTTCATTGGACACAAAGCTTTGGGCTGTTATTGACCTCACTCTCCCCTATTTGTTAACTTCACTACTTTTCATTCAGCTGTCTGAATGTTGAATGTGTGGCTTGACAAAGCATGGAAAAAAAGGTCTATTCATTTCTGTTTCCTCAGTAAAGATGCTAAAATAACTCTCTGAGACTCAAAATCCATGGTCATACACTTGTATACTTCTAATCATTTCGCACCTCCTGATTATTATTTTCATGGCTGAATTTCTTAATGTCTGTTAATCCTAAAGTGAAAGGCCCTTGGTTTTCCCCCTCATTTTGATTTAACAGCACAAAAGATTTCAAAAGCTTGAATGGAAATTATTTTTCCAGAACTTTAAACAAATCTGTCTCAAAATCTTTATTTGGTGGCCTTTCTATCTTCAGATTTTGTTGTGTATTCAACTGTAGCTCCAGCTGGGAGCAGTTTCTGAGCAACAAGCTGAGATCTGATAGTGTTTGATCATCTTTCAGGCAGCTTTTTTTAAAAAGGTGAACAAAGAAAAAGGCTCCAATCGAGCCTTAAAAAAAGTTGTTCTATCCTCAGTTGTAGTTTTCCCTAGCACAATTTTCCACTGCAACAACCAGTTTTTTGTCTTTTTCTCCACTACTCTCTGCTATTTCATATCCCCCATTCTCGCTGTTCTGCTTTTTGTTGAAAAAGCAAAAGTCTTGGCTAAAAACAGTGGCATTTTTTCAGTCTCTGTTTTAGCCCCCTCTTTATCCCACTGGTCTTTCCTCTTGTTCGATCTCCAACTGTGTAAAGCTCTGTCCTCCCCCTCATTTCCTCCCTGGCTCTTTTTATTGTCTCCCTTTTGTTCACTTTCCAGTTTTATCCCCAGTGGAGGCAGAAATTTGTGATTAGTCTTCCTCTTATCCCACATGCTGGTGCGACACGTGCAAGTTTTCAATTGCAGCAATCATGTTCATGTTCTTTTTACAGGATGTGAAAGACCCTCACACTTACCTCTCAGTTATGAGAAATGTGAAGGTGCACCCATTCATATGCACCTTCTGTGGCTGACAATTGACATGTCACAGTTCATTGTTCATCCATCAGACTTTTTTACAGCCTTCAAAAGCTTCAGTCATTAGACCTTTTAGAGAATGATGAGTTTGTATTTTAAGTGCACTTTTATGATCACATGGCATCAAAGAAATTGCCAGTCTAACTGACAACAATAGAGCCTACTCCTCCACATGGGGTCCTGGCCAAGCCTTTATTTTTCATGTGTTGCCCTTCACTCTGTCTGACTTATAAGAATATAGAGATAGTGTTGAGAGATTATGTCTTACATCAGATTGACCTCAGATCCTCTAGGGCTGTGATTCCCAACCAATGATTACTCAAAACAAAAACATACAGAATACTGCTTTAAATTTTAAAACTCA
This sequence comes from Thalassoma bifasciatum, assembly GCA_008086565.1. NCBI lineage: Eukaryota > Metazoa > Chordata > Actinopteri > Labriformes > Labridae > Thalassoma > Thalassoma bifasciatum. The sequence goes on along the minus strand of RPOG01000600.1, from coordinate 50,140 downwards.
GTCACAATTCAAAGGATTTTCATTCTAAAGATACCAAGCCTCTTCTGGTTGTTTTTTGCTCCTGTCACATTTTTTCTGACTGTGGTGTCATTTATCTCCAAAAAGTGAAGTCCATGCTTCCTTATGGGTTCAGGCAAAATTCAAAAGATTCCAGGAGTGTAAATACATGGTGCATAATCATCATTTAGGGCTTGATGAAAGGAAAAAAAAAAAAGGTTGAATATTTTGTTTTCCACAGAATTTAGCCCTGTTAACACGTGTTATTGACATAACTCATGATACATTCAGGTACTCTGGGAAACTTGAGAATCTGATAATTTCACCAGTTTTTTTTAGGTTTTGGATGGTTTGTGAATGCCAGCCATCTAAAAGTAAGTTGTTTTTTTTGCTTCCCCCAGTGGGTTTGGTATACCAAAGGTGAAACATTTTTAAATATTTATATATAAAAAAATATTCCCAGAGAAGGCATCATATGATATCCGTATTTAAGGGGCGAGAAGTGGGCTGCGAAAAATATTTGAGACTTAGAAGTGAGTTGGAAAAGGTTGGGAACCACTGCTCTAGGGAATTAAGTCAGGACACATACCAATGGATCCATCCATTTGCCCACTTTCATCCACTCACCAGAGATCAAGTCAAGGAGCAGCAGTCTTAACAACTTCACTGAGACTTTTCTCTGCCACGCTTCTTCTGAAGTTGTGATGTTACAATCTCTCTGGGTCCACCTTGTTGACCATGTTCCATTTGTTAACTCTGAAGAAGTAATGTTTTGGCTTCACTTTTCAGACACTATCATGTCCTCCAACTTTTCCAAAGCCTGTTCAGTTGCAGGAAAGAATCATGTGTGTCTAAGACTGTTTCCATTTAACAGCATCATTTGACATGTCATCCAGTCATGTTTCTTCTTCCTCAAACACAGGAGGAGACTGAACCAGCAAAACATCACTTTAGATGCATGACACTGCACTGCAGAGCTTTCAAACACACCAGACAAATGGAACAAGGGCTCTCGTTTAAATCATGCTTGAGGCTAGTTTCCTAAATGTCTTTAAAATGTCCAAACAAAGAACAATTTCTGGACCAAAGCTGGAGCAAAGCATTCAGACAGGAAGTCAAAACAGCCTCTTCTGAACTTTGTTGTAAAGAGGTCAACTTTAAAGTTCACTAAAAGGACAACAGACGTTTCTTTTTACGTTTCTTTTTCCTCACCAGCATTTTTCTCTACTTTTTCTCTGTGTAATTTCACCCACCACCCAACCACATCATTTTAAAGTATCTGCAATTTCCCTCATTACACCCCCTCCATTTTATCCTCTTCTCTTTTCCAGGTTACACAAATATTTTCATACTTAGAGCAATCATTTCCTCCACTGCGCAGGGAGGAGGCATCGGAGTTTGACGAAGGCCAGAGTCTCACGTGTGATTGAACGACTGTAAGGAGACACTTTCCTCCTGCTGCAGCTGAACTGTTTGACTCTTTTTCAGAAGATGTGAAGATTTTCTGATTGCAGCAGAAATATTTTGGTGCCACTATGTCTTCACAAACACCATCTGTGCTGTGTAGGTGGCATGAGGCAGGAGAATGAATTGTTGCATCTATAATTTTACAGATTTTCTCTCTGAAGATGATGACTGGGTATCTGATCAGTCACATTTACGTGCTTTTGCAACAAGATACAGTGTTACACCTTTGTTCACTCAACTTTTCACACAGTTTGCTCACCTGCTGAACCATTTATGAACCCTGTGGTGCATAGTGGTCACTACAGTGGACATCTATTTAAAAGCTATTTACTCCTAAATTCAATGGTTCATGTGATGGAAATTCCTATTAGCCTGTGTCAGGAAATTTTTATTCTCCTTAGGGCCTGCAAAATGTTTAAAAAAAATTTTTTTCCAAACATATATACCTTTTTTTTTAAGTTATAAACAAACATTTGGGGGCGCAGATGGCCTAGTGGATATGGCCGCGCACCATGAGGTTCGCCCTCAAGCGGGTGGCCCGGGTTCGATTCCCGCCTGTGGCCTGTTTCCCGCATGTCATTCCCCACTCTCTACCCCCTTTCATACTCTATCCACTGTCCTCCACTATCAAATTAAAGGCTGAAAAGCCCAAAAAATATCTTTTTAAAAAATAAATAAATAAATAAACAAACATTTGAGGGTGAAAACGCTTATAAACTATAAATTGTTCAGTGTTAAAATGGATGAAAAAGAGTTAAAATGTTTCCCAAAGCATTAAAAAACGATTCTTAATGGAATTACAAAAAAAAAAAAAGTCATATTTACACTAAGTTAACACATTTTTTATATTGAATGCTCCGATACAAATATTGGGAAAAAAAATAATGGAAAACTTTTTTTCATACCTTAAGACAAATAAAACCACTCAAGGGAAAAATCCTGACACTGACTTTCATAATTCATGCACCAGAGGGTTAACTTTCCCTAAAACACAATTTCTCTGTTTCATCCAAGCACTGTCAACCATCGTTTCTTTCATTTAAAATTTTGTGATTTAATTCCAACATCAAGTTTATCAACTTTGATCATTGAACTCTGCGCCCAAGAGCTTTTCCACTTTTTATTTTTGTAAAATTTAAGTAATTTATCACACAATTAAAGCATTTTATTTCATTATTTAAATTTAATTTCTAAAAATGTTGACTCTTTTATCATAAATTTTGTGATTTTATTTCATAATTTCAATTTACCACCTCAAAATTATGAAGTATTACTTTAGAATTTTGACTAGAGAAAGTATGACCTCGGTCAGGATGAAATAGCTCACATGTATGTCTGCATGTCTGCTCCCACAATTACCCACAAATGGATGTTAAGCAGCTCCTGTTCAGCTGCATTCAGACATAAATCACTCTGTCCTTGGACCAGTGGGGTAATGTGCTGAAACTGTGCGAGAGCAGCCTCTGTATCATGCCAGCGATTATGTGTCTGAGCTGTAAAAACCCTCAGAACGATGACACATAGATGTTTCTAATTTACAATCTAGTGGAGCATTATTGTTCCTCTCACATCACATCTATTTACAAGCACTTAACATGAGGCTGGCTTAAGTCGCCTGTTTCTTAAATCAATGAGACCTCTGATTAAATATCACCACCATGTCCTCTTTTGACCACATCTCAGCCAGGCTGGTCAGCTTTGTCAGACTTTCTTTGTCCTCATGGTTTCATTCAACGGTTCCTGGCATGAGTGTGTTTTGTTCCTGGTCCAAATTGTAATTTTGTTTCATCATCTTGCCCCAGATATCCTGCATGGAGCCAGGTTATCTAAAAGAAAACAGATAACAGAGACTGTAATCACATATAAAATGAGCATAAGAAGTATTTCTTGTAGACATTTGTACCAAAGACGTCATTTTCAAGAATCTAAGCACTGGGACATATCTTTTATTGCCATTAATCCGTTCTGAATCAAAAAGGACCAACTCCCTAAATGAAATAAAGCATTTAAAACCTCAAAAGAAAAAACCAGTACAGACTCTCTGACTTAAAGCTTTCTGCTTCTGTATGGTGGATCCACATTTGAACACACATCTCATGAATCCTGACATTTATCTACCAAAGCATAATGGCTGTTATTTGAAGCCATGAAATGATGATGGAGACAGAGTGTTCCAGGAATAAAACCTCCATTACAGACCTAATTCTTATTTCTTTCCTCTTTGACAAAATGCATGGTAGAAAACATTAAATGTGAGAACTTGGTTTCAACAACTGGAGCAAGACTTAGTTTAATGATGTTGGGTCATTAAGGTAATCCTGAAAATTAGGTACAGTTAGTTAAGTATGGTCCCAGTGGTGACATGATTGTAAGAACTTGTTTAAGACGACTTTGAACTTTATTAATCCACCTCAAGTGGTATAGTTGTGTCTAAAGAAAAACTGAAAAGATAGTCATTCTTTTCAGAATATAGTTTTTAAAGGCTGAGTAAGATAAAGCTTTCCTAAAAACTGAAATGTTACCAAACCCCCTTTCTTTGGAAATGAGCTCAGTAACACTGTTCACCATCGCACACAATGACAGCAGTACAGATGCAGCAGCAGCTGAGCTTAATGATAAGATATATGTCTTGACCTGCAGTGGGTGGTAACTAATATTATAATGAATGAATTGAAAAAGATGACTGAATAGCAAGGAATGATTGTCAAGTACATGCAAATCAAAATATATATATAAAGACATGATGGTGTTTGAAATTATTATTAGCTTGTTTTTTCTTTGCTTCATTCATGCTCTGCATCTCAAATGTCTGTCTCAATTCTCAACGAAGCCGTATTGAATGAGTTAAAATAGATTTTTTTTTCCCTTTTATGATAAAACAAACCTTTTTATGTTAGAAACAAAAGCCAAAATTCCTGAGGTTATATGTTGTATTCATAAAGCTTGCTGCATTGGCAGACAGTTTTGGTCAAAATAAGTCTTTTATTTGTTCTTTTTTTTTGGTGATATCTTGAAAAAAAATTGAGATCTTGACTTCTCAGGTTATTGAGATTATCTGTGCTTTGACACTTGGAAAGACTATTGTTTTTCTGTACTGTTTTGCAGTGGTCTCCTTAGTATCATCTCTGAGCTGTGCATTATTGCTCTATTAATTTTTAAATATTCCTCTGGCTCTCCTTTGAGTTGGACCTGCTTGGAAAACCTCTAATCGCTGCCTCTGTGAGGCCTTATAATCAGATGACTCTGCCACCTGAAGCCATTTTAGTAGTTAGAAAGGTTCACAGAGAATCCCACAAACGAGCACAAAGCTGTTCACTGCACATTTGTATTAATTAGTACTGAGCTGTTTGTGATTCTGTGCTAAATTATGTAACACAGACTAGTTAGTACACTCACCCTAAGTGCCCTGCAGTTCCCTCTCTCCAGATTTTATTTAACTTGACTTTGTGCTCATGATGCACTCGGTGGATTTCACAGATGGTCCGTAGTAATGTGGGAAGGAAGTTCAAATTACTGCTGGAAAGAACTGCTGACCGTCACTCTGGTTCAAGTCTTAAAGCTTGGGGGATCCAGGGACACAAATCTGGGTCAGTTTACAGCAGAGATGACAAGGAGAGAAGTTACACTCTCACACTACAGCGCATGTTGGTTCATCAGTGAGATATATCTCTCTGAGTGGTTTTATTCCTAACAGGAGAAAAGAGAGAAACCATATGTTTCATAACATCCAAGAGACCTTCCACATTCACACTGACTGTAAATGTTTTTGATTTATGTTGTGTTGTATCTGAGTAAACCAGCTCTGATGCATCATCGGCTGCATTATAAATGTTTCCTGCTCTTTTTCCAGCTGAAACAACAAATCTGTGAGCTGCCACTGAGCTGTTCTGACGCTTAATGACAAAACAAAACATCTCTTTCTTCCATATTTTAGTTCGCATCAACCATCAATCAACACTGAGCCAAAGCAGAAAACAAAATGTGTGAAATGTGCTTACTAAGTGCACAGACTCATGCAGGAATCAGCGCAGACAGATGTCTGATTATACATCTGATGCTTCTTTGAGATTCTTCACACTGTAATGAAGACACTGAGATGTAGCCTCAGATCCAGCATCTGTTTCTTACCCTTTCAAACACAATGGTGCTAGTGTTTTTGAGACAAGTGTGAGGGAAACAGTATTTTTAACTCTATATACATGAAGTTTTGAATATCAATATGGGGTGGTTTGAAGCGACTGCGTCATAAGTGTCAGTATCTATAGGTTTGAGGCCTCGCCAAAATGATTTCCGAGATCGAGGGGTGCGGTGGTGCTGTGCCAGCATTGTCTGCATTTTCCTGGCCAGGAAAGGAGGCAGCTGGGCTTTAAGTCAAAGCTTTCAATTTAAGAAACAATCGATGTTCAAACACAAATGTATGGTCATGGGCTCTTGGGAGGGACTGAAAGACTAAGGGTTTCCTCTGAAGTGTGGCACGGTGTATGAGAGATCTAAAGGTAGCTCAGGAAAGAGGTTTTGATTCTTTGCATCACAAGTAGCCACTTCAGGTAGTTTTGAGTGATTAATGGGGGTTGATTTATCCCATAAGGCCTGGGAACCCCTCTGGATACCCCAGGTGGAGCTGGAAGACCTCACTATTAAAGGCTATGTCTGAGACACTTTGATCCATCTACCACCTCCCTGATCTAACCCAGGATGAGCAGTAGAAAACAGAAAGATGATGGATTGAGAAACAAAAAACACTTCAAGCAGTGCTGATAGACTGAAAAAGTATTCTTACCTTATTCCAGATATTTAGCAATGGGTGTGTGCAGTTTAAGTGAATTATTCTACCGTCTAATGGCTTATCATATCTCTTACCTTTCATTTTTGACTTCCAAACATAAGAATGTGCCATTTGTAAGATTTCTTTAACTTTTTTTGGTTCCAGTGACCTATTTAGAAATCAACAATGGTTCTGCAGCTGTTATGATTCTTTGACAATTACATTCCAGATTGAGCCATTGTTTGTCTTCTTCATAATTTTGCTGCATGACTAATGGAGGCAAATCTGTCATTAGCCCCATTTCCACCAAGAGGTAGATAAGTACAGTTTGGTTTGGGTTAGATTGGTAAAATCTGATCCTTTTTGCTTTTTCACAGCCAACCGTGCCCTGCTTGGTAGGCAACGTGTGTGAGCCACATGCCAATAGCCGCATCAGCTAGGTAACAACTTGAAGGCATAGCAGAGCAACATTGTGAATCCCTCTGATATATCCAATGAAGAAGAAAAATGCAACACAGTAAACAAAGTCACAAAGACCTGTAACAAATTTTAGTCAACACCACATCATGTGTGTGGTGCCAAGACGAACCAAACTGAATCGCATTGTGGAAATGGGACAATACAGTATGATCCCACCATAGATCCATAAGAAGTGGAAACTCCACCAACTCCATCAATAATGTCAGATAATGTGATGCTGGTACACACGTTTATTCAACAGGAGTTCACATGATTGCTGCAGAAATAAAAAATGATAAGTGGTTAACATGGTGGACCTGATGTTGCTGATGGCGGACTGGTTTTGGCTGATTTAATCTCTGGCTGTTTGTTTAACTGAGCGGTTGAATGACTCTTTGTCATGATGAGGTCAGTAGCCTTGAATGGCTGACATTTGGAAGATGGCTCCATGAATAGCCAAGGCCTGAAGCACCCACAATGCATTAGCGTTATTGTTATGGTAGAGGTCTCTGTATGTATCTGTCCATACGCGTTTCCCAGTGTTTGTATATGTGTGCTGTGAAAATAATGTCCATGATTCAACCACTGGCTCAGAACATGTGACCTCTGACCTGGCCTTATGCTGCTCTGTATTGTACCCCTGGGGCTGTTCGCCATTTAGTGTCCCTTTATGGGAACCTCATGCTGTTGTATTATGTGCCTTTAGAAAGATAAAAGAAAATACTGACAGGAGAGATACAAATGTACTGTGGGACCTGGTTACTGCACATACAGAACAAACTGTATGTTTACATGTGATGCACCCACTTACTAAGAGTACCATTTATCAACATGTGCCATCAAAACAACAACTCCACTCAAAAAGAAAAGATATTTAAAAAAAAAAACAAAAAAACAACATGTCAAATTTGATATTGATATCTTAGTCAAATGCTACTTTACCTGAAAAATAATGTTGATGAAACAAACCCCAGGCCAAAGGTCACAGTCAATAATAGTCCTCGAAAAGTGAACAAAGGCTCATTGACTGTGACAAATCTTGTTTCCAGATGAGTGTTAGGTGCTCCATCTACTTGTCCTCTATGATCACTGTAAGTTTGTCTTGCTTTTTTTTCTATCAACAGAGAAAACACATCTCATAGACTGTTGATAACTGTATTGTTGTTCTTGTTAGTTATTCTTGAACACATTGAAAGGAACCCCGACTGTAAGGACAAATAGGCATGAATATGCTGTTTGTCTCAAACTAGAATTTGTTGTTAAAAGACATAACAAATTGGTTTTTCTTTAAAAATATATAGTTTAAAACACAGTTTCTATCCTTAGGGCTATCTATCCTTGATGAAGTAGATTGGTTGCTTGGTGCCGAGCATCTGGATTTGGCCGTTTACTCACTACTAGTCGCCAGAGTCACTAGGTTTCAAGAGTGAAAAAAACATAATGCCACATTGTGCTGCTTTTGGGTGCACTTTTCAGTCAAAAGGAAACAAGGAGACTAATGTTAGTCTGCACAGCTTCCCAAAAACCAAGAAAAGAAGGAAGTTGTGGGAAATCGCTTGTGGGCGTAAACAACTTCTGATGGACCCGCAGCTATGTTCTCGCCTCTTCTCCCCAGAAGCATTTGATGCATTTAGCCGACCCATGCTGATGAAAGCGCTGACAGGTGTGGGTCATTATAAACGGAGACTAAAGCCAAATGCTGTGCCGACTATTTTCCAACACAAACCCACAAAACTTCCTCGGGAAACCAATGAAGTCCGCTCCAGGACTTATATGATCCTATATGAGATCGAGCCCAGTGCAACAACAACAATGGCGACCTACAGGTTAAAATATTTTTTCAAATTTTATACAAACTAAGATATTTTGAGAGATTTTATTATTGTTCTTATGTAGCTGGTAAAAACACTGATCATTTAGGAAAATGACGTTCTGGTAGCCAGAGTTCCTTTTAAGACATTGATCTTGGCATATTGTGACATTTTTAAATATACTTTGGGTTACTCTTTGTACAAAAATACAACTATTACGGTCAGTTTTGACCAATAACACAATAGAGGTGTAATTTTTTATAACTGTTTGAAAATCTAAAATGGTGTGGAATGGAATAGTTCTCTCCAGGAAGTCGACTGAAAATTCAAACAGGATTTATCAAACAGTGCTTGTGCTGTAAAACCTCAAGTGAAAACTCTAACTTCACTTTCCCCCCAGTACCTCATGTTTTGCTGACTGTATACATTTGAAACAGTATCTGAAAGGAGCTTAATCAGCCTGTCAGTGCAGTGTAGCCCCAGCAGCTCTCCTGTCTCATCACGCTGCAGCTGAGCTACTGAGAAAAAAATCAGAGTGTGAACGGCTGTTTAATATGATGTGCTGCTAATTCTGCTGAACGTCAGGGCTGAATATGTGCTCTCCCTCACAGGCTGCTGGGACAAGAATTATTGGCTGTTTTTTGGAGCGAAGCCATTCTTCTCCTCATCCCCCTGCACTGTTTATGACTTGTTCTTGTATTCATTGACTTTAACGCCCATTTTCCCCTCTTATGTCTTTCCTGCACACATATTTCTTTGGCTGTCAGTGATTGTGCTGATCAAAATTGTAGATCTAGTTTAAAACCTTTTTGTTTTCTCTCTTTTTAAATTCTGCTCTGTTCTTCAAACTTAAACTTTCCTTCTTGGTGATTAAAAGTCATCCAGAAGTTTTGAATTTGGTCATTTCTTCTTCTTCACCAGTCAGTTTGGAGGGAGATTACTTCTTGGGAGGCAGGTTTATCTCTTGGCCTCAGGGGAATATGACTTCTTCAGTGAATAACAACTATTCTACGAGGACAGACAATATTTACTGAGCTTCTGGAAAAGAAGGCATATACTTTCTTCTTCTGAGAGAGATTGTCTTGCTCCTTCATGTCTAGTTTATCCTGCAGAATTTGAATTATTTTATTTTCAAAGTCCAGCTGCAGAAGAAATGGGAGAAAAGAACGGTTATTGAATAAGGCAGCCTGAAGCAGTTGAAAAATAATCTTTTCTCATTACACAGGGAAAAAAAAACAACACAGCTTGTGTCACATTTTCAGTAAATAAGTCTGTAATTATGATGTACCTAATCTCAGTTCATTGAATAATAAAATAGAAAGTGTTTGACCACAGGGCAATAAGTGAATAAATGAATAAATAAAAGTAAGGGAGTTTTATTCTACTAGACATGAATACAACCACTTTAGAAAACAAAATTACATAAAATAATCGTTACAATACACAGAACTTGCCAGGTATTTTAAATTCATTTAACTTTTGCTTGCAGTATCTCACAAAAGCATATAGTAATGTAATTTGAAATCAAAAACCAAAATGTCAAGTTTCACTTAGAAAAAATAGTTTCAGAAACCTCAAAACAAAACAAAACAAAAATCTCAATCAGTCATCACAACTCCTGTACTAAAAACAACAAAAAAATGTTGTTCAGTGAAATTTCAGCCTAATCACTTGTTTTGCTATGACATCAGGTGTGTTAGCTGGTATGACTGATCAGTATTAATTCTGTTCCTGTTCAGAAATTAAATGGAGGGATAAACAAACGGGCCTCACACACATCATTCTGCAGAGCTGAGGAGTTTAGTGAAGCAGCCAGCTGCAGTGAAGTGCAGCTCAGACATTTACAACTCAGCAGACATTAGAAATGCACATAAATCATTTCCTGCAGCATCATTTCAGAATCAATACCACCCAAACTGCTTGGGAACTATTTTGCATGATTAAGAAAGAGTCTGCAGTTGGTTTTGTAAAGATTCAGTTCTGATTTTTGAAGTGGTGTTGCATGACGTATTTGTGAACAGTCAATGCACGACTCAAAGCAGATGCTCGTCAGAAGCTCAGCAGAGGAACATGGATATGTAGTGGTGCTATAAAGTGATGTGTCATGCTCAAAAGATGCTGCTCTAAGAGGGCGATGCTTTGTAGTGAATGAGAAGAGTCTGCTTTCATTGAGTGAGAGCTGGCTCCCAACTTTTTTCCTCAGCTCTCTCACTCGATTGCTCAGCTCTGCTCACAACAGAACTTTGTTTTAATCAAATGTGAGGATAAAAGATCAAACCATTTTGTGATAGAAGAGGAGGACGCTCAGTCAGGTGTAGTGTATGAGTGACACCCACAACTGACATAGCTTCTAGATTAGTATCTTTGGCTCACTTGTTTTGTGTATGAAATGAATGAATAAATAAATAAAAGTGAAAAGAGAGAATGCCTGCTTCTGAGTACAAATGGAGTTAACAACACACATATACATAGTTGCCAAGTCAAACTAAAATAAAGGGCCATAAATGAAACTAAATTAGGAGCTGTTAGGGAGCCTAAAGTACTGGCTCTTCTTAAGGAGCTGTGCCTGAAGAATCAACTCTTTGAGGTAAAGCTAAACCTCCCATCACTGGTGCTTTAAGCAATGTGACTTTCTCACATAGTACAAGAGTACAGCACTTAAACAAGTCCCCAATGTTTCAAGGGAGGTTTCATGCAGTATCTGATAAAAAAATAAAATAATAAAAATAATATGAAGAAAGGAAAAAAAGCCAATAGTTGATGGGAAAAAAACCCAGTCTGGAAACTCGTTAAGTGGGGAACTGTCATTGCCGCCCATAGATCTATAGTTAGCAAGTGAAGCGACAAGTAGTTATTAATTGTCTTTGTTGACAGTCTTATCGAAGAGACCAAGGATGTGTCTGGGTTTATGATGGAGAGGCGTATACTGCTGTGCTTGGGTCCAACAAAGAAGCCAGAGAGGTGACAGAAAAGCTTTGATCAGCAGCACTCATATATGACGTTTCAAGGATAACGTCATCACACTCACAGGAATTTAAGGGACCCAAATGTCCCCATGCAACATCCATCACTCTGCTTCAATCTGTGAAATGTCCTGCCCTTGGAATCAATACTGACTTCTGAATTTACCCCAACTAGGCATTACCACAAGCACACAGGCACAACCATACACACACACACACACAAACCAAAGCTGTTTTCAGGTTAAATCCTACTAAATGTCAGCCGTTCTCAAAGAAAATAGCTTTGTTATATCTGGATGGTTAAACATTTATGATATCATTCCTAAAGGGGCTTAATGAGCCTGAAAAGTTGATGGGCACCACTCAGGAGCCTAACACGTCCTGAAGTGGAAAATATGTGCGAGGAAAAGGCTAAGTAATCTGCTCCATACGGCGAAGACATAAATAAAGACGGGGAGAGGCAGATGGAGGTTAAAAAAAGATTGACGAGAGGCGGTGAGAAACACTGAAGGAGGCCAGAGATAATGACGCTAATGAGTTGAAATTAACAAGGCCAGAACACCAATGTTACAGAGTGATAAACAGCATTAAAAGGCACATAAACAAACATTACGTAAAACTGAAACAGCATGCCCCTTCCAAAAAACATGAGTTTTTCCAGTATACTGAAAACTTTACAGGTGAAACACACACTCTGCATTACCAGTTGGTTTTCTGATGACCATCACTTTGCTGTTATTGCCACAACCTTTTTTGTCTTTGAAGCCAGTGGTGACCTTTTTTTTTATCCTTTTGAGGAAAAGGATGAAAAACTTACTCATTATAGTTATCTTTGTATTCCTTAAGGCTTCCAATCCAAGTGTCATCACTTTCATCCTCCTCCATCAATTATCCCACTTGTCTGTCAGACTCTATAGCCCACCACAGCCTTCATCAATAACACTGTCAACCCATATTCCCCCATCAGGCTAAGCTCAAAAAAACCCAGTCTGTTTCCTTGGAATGGTAACTGAGTTTTCACATAATATGTCTGTGTAGATTTGCAGTTTTGGGGTGATATTTGCTTGATCTATATAATTCAGATTAAAATTCAGTGTAAATCAGATTTTTCTAAGGTTTTATCACAAAATTCACTTTTTTTAAAGACACATTTCCATTCCGGTTTTCTTCCTCCGCTCTCTGCTGGCAGAAAAAGAGAACATTTCACCCATTTCAGTTGCTGTAATGATTGTGTGGAGGCCACTGCACATTTGCTGTTATTGTGATCACCAGTTCACATTAATCTTGGGATTGACACCCGCTCAAGAAATGCTGACATGTTGGCCTGTGTGGCAAAGGCAATTAGGCTGAGAGCAGTAGTTACAGAGGCAAGAGGGGGGAGCAGTTCCAAATCCAAACCTCATCACTCAAAAATCAAAGCCCCAAGCTCTGGAGATGTCAAACAACATCACAGCCACCCAAAACAGATGATTCAGTTTTGGAATCAGTCTAAATGCTTTGGCAAAGAGCCCATAACTTGAGATGCACTTCTTATTCAGATCCCTTTCCACTAACTTTTTCTTTAGGTGAGACTTTTTTGCAATGTGACTTTGAAACAGGAGATGGAAATCATGCATCCCTTTTTAAACAAATACCCAAAGGCACAGTCATCTCTGAAACTGTGGTTTCTCTGTCAGAAGAAAAAAAATAGGCTGTTCCCTTTGGGTGGAAGGTGAGTTACTGCCCCACTCTGGGGAGTTAAAGTATCTTGGGGTCTTGTTTGCAGTATAAATAAAAGGACGGGGATGACTCAGAGTTGGTGCAGCATCAGCAATAATGCAGAGGCTGTACTGGTCCAATTTAAACAGAGGAATCTGGATGAAATCTCAAAATCAAGTGATAGAAGAGAGTGCTGTGAATGGAGGGAGACCTTAAGGTTGACCAAGACTTCACATTTGATTATGAAGATCACTAGGAACTGCAAAATATCCCCCAAAGAAGAGAGATATTGCTTAATGTCGCTTAGCCTGCAGTTCCCCTAATGATAATTAATGGACAGATGTTCATGCAGCATTTGGAGCTCTGCTGCTTACCTTCCTTCTCATTTAATTCATCAGAGCAACTTTTTTTTGGCTTTATAACACTCGTATGCTTACTTAGGTAAGGCTACTTTTAATCAAGCAACCGAAACTTGCTCAAAATTGATGAAAAGTTATCACATAGTTTTAAAAGGTCACTTTTCTTTCTTGCATCTGTGTGTTTTGACCAGGGAAACCCAGCAAGCCAGATTAAAGTCTTCTTGACAGCTACTGTCAGTTGCAATCTGTTGTCATTGAGCAAAACTGAAAAGCTGCCAGGTTTAGAAAATGTATTTCTGCAGCCAAGATGAGTAGTAGGTGAAACAAAAGTTCATATCTTCCCACTTCATCTCTTGATGCAGTGTTTTGTGCATATGTGGCACAAATACACAATATACAAGATGTCCATTAAGGGCCTGATCTACTTAAGATTCTACACAATCTACACAAAGCTGATTTACTAATTGGGTGCACCGAGGATTGCATCTGTCAAATGAGCAAAATAGCATGCACAGTCCATTAAGCGTATCTGTTTTCGTGAATGTGCAGAAAATACACAGATTATCAGAGCACACAATACACTGGGAGGAGGAGATGCAAATGCAATTATTTAGCACCCATAATGTGATTTAACAAACCTGAAACTGTTTGCAGTCTGTGTTTTTACGTCTAAGAGAAAAAGAGAATTTTTCATGTGTGTGTCAACACATTTTGACAGTCAGATATTAAAAATAGCTGAGGCATACTGACTATTCAGCAATGCAATTTTTGAGCCAGTTACAAAAAAAGAGCCATGCCACATCTAATGGAAGACCTTGAAATGTTGCATTCTCTTTTGTCTGGATCATTCCAGCGCACCAGTACGGTTAGTGCCAGCGTCTCCCTGAGTGCTTTTTCTGGTCTTTTGTCCCTGGTGTTGAATGCTATGTCACACAGGGTGCACAAGTAAATCCAGCAGTGTCCATAGATAATAATTCAAAATAAATATTTACGAGTGCTGTTGACTGTCTCTTTTACTGTTTCCTCCACTAACCTCCAACTCTGTAACTCCGAACATCATTTTTTATTTACAACCACTCTGCTCTCCCAAATCCTCAGTGGAAACAAATGGTAGCACATGCTAAATCCTTATTTATATTGGGTGGTCTGCATCACCTATGCACCGGTTATCAACTGTGCACGCAATCATAGTGGCTCACTGACAACTCGCCCTCAAATTGTACATGCAATTTTTTAGTTTGCACACGCAATTTAGTGCTCATTATTAAGGATCGTACTAGATCGGGCCTAATGTTTTCAAGGAGTGAAACGTGCACAGTGTCACAGACACATCACAAATATTTTGCATGAAAGTTTTTTTCTTTCCATGTTTCGAAGCAGAGTCGGGTCAGACCTGCTCGTACCGGCTCATTACATCTTCTGCTGCTAATGAAGCGAGGCTGCTGCAGTCCTGAAACTCAAACGACCTCACATGAACTACGTCAGCGTCTTCCAGTAAGTCTTATCTATGGATCATAACAAAACCTTTAGCTGCAGGTAAAATCTGACTCTGTCTGATCTTTTTGAAGAACATCAACCATGAAAGTGTGGACACTCTGCTGTGTACACAAACATTTTCAAAGAGCAGATGGAGTGAAAAGTTGAGCTTTTAAATGTGCTCTTTCTGGACTGAAAGAACATATTTGGAATGGATCGAAAGCATGTTCATGTTTATTTTTTGCAGTATAGATTGCATAGATTGGTACCTAAAGACCTTCTGAACCTCACTTTGTTTGTTTGGCTTATCCAACCTCACTCACTGTACTATAGCTACCACAAGACTTGTTTTCCTGCCTGTTGCTGACTGGAACTGCAGCAAACGGTACAATCTGTGCTCTTTTTTTCTTCCCTCTCTCTTGACTTTAGTGTGTGACAAAAAAATATATAAAGAAAAAAAGAAATGGATTTAAATCTTGCATGCACATTTTGATATCTAGTAAACAACCTCACTGGCAGATGTTTCCTTTGGTATTAAAAGTTTTAAACTGTCAGTTAAGTGAAGGCAAATAGTTTTGGGAGAACAACAAGGATGCAATTAAAAGCTGAGTGATACTTGTAACAATCTGTGAAACCAGACAAAAGAAGCTACAGAGATGCTGTTTGCTCCGAGGCTTTACTTAAAGCTTCTCTGAGGAGTTTTTAGGTTGTTGTGAAACAGATTGTTACGAATACCAATGCTCTTTTATGAGCGAAAAGAGAAAACAAGAACATCATTGTAAAGCCTGAATATTTTTTGTTAATGCATGAAACATCTGCCACAGGGTGTAGACGTCATATGAAATGATCAGCAGACAGATGCTGAGACTGTCTGCATTTTTCTTTTTTCCCTGATTGTGAATTTCAGAGGCACTCAGTATCTGACCATTTTTCATATAAACATAATGCAGCAGCCATTTGAGGCCATGAAAGAGAATGTCTTTGAATAAGTATTGTACATTATCTGTGTGCCTGGGGATGGCATGGTGTTTGTTTGTAACTCTGTATAATTCATCCAAAAGGCAAGCTGCTGCAGACGCTCCATTAACCATGAGCAGGGCTTTGACTTTGTGGGGCCATGCATACTAGAAAGTGTTTTGTTCATGTCCTTTTTGATGTACAAACGTATTTCGACCTAATTCTGGTTGAAGTCCTACTCTAGTATGTAATACAGATGGTGGTTGTCACAGACAGTTATCACCAGTGCAAGAGAGCTGGATCTTTTACACCAGTAGGAACAACAATCATTTGGTTTCTTTACATGTGGAACAACCGTGACTCATGTTTCCAAACACTCTGTCACTCATTCAATAATGTCAACAAGTCATGTAATAAGATGAAACCAACACTGCAGTTTAAATATTGTACAAAACATTTCTAAAGTTAGTAAATGAGCCACGATCTCACATGGAGAGACATGTTTGTTCATTGTGAAGCAGACTCAATACACCATCAACCCCCTGCTGAGAACAGTTGCCAGTATATTCATCATGTCTTACTGGGTGCCATATGGTTCTCAAGTTTTCCTTTACTTTATTTTGACAAATTACTCTGTTATTACAACACAGTTTAATCAACTTAAGAGGACTGTGAGGAGAATCTGTTCAAAGTGGATTGCAGTGACTTCTTCAGCCGGAGGACTTCCACAAACTATCATGATGACAAGGCAGGTATTTGTTTTGCATAATGAATGAATCTTCCTTTGAACACAGCTTTTTTTCAAGACAACTTTTTACTGGATACAACGTGATGAGGTTATGTTGTTTGAAGCATGATGACAAGCAGACTTTGGAAGTTTGTACCATAGTTTTGTTGCCGGCCATATTAAATGCAGTAAATCCTGGTTGTTTCCTGCCAGTGCTCATCTACCAAGCAGAGCAAATGTAACCTGGCACTTCATATTATTGACAGACTCTCAGGTTTGAACAGATCACTGTGGTATAACTTCGGCAGGTAGGGTAAGATAAACATCAACGCAAACAGCTTAGCCTGTGTTTTAGCCTTTAGCCTATGCGCCATCACTCTCCAGTTAAGCTTTCCTCTGCTCTTCCATCCCTTTTTCTGTCCTTGCAGTTCCTTCAATTAATTCAGTGAGTAGAAATCAGTGGACTGGGATGTGAGTGTCACAGACTTTTTTGTTGCTGGGTGGGACAGCACGGCAAATTGAGAGAAAAAAATGGTGCACTTTTGGTTTTGGTGATTTCAGGGGATTTGTTTTCAGTAACAAGTTCCAAACCTGGATCTGTAGATTCACACTTATTGCACAATGTGGGCTACTATTCAATCAAATCTAATCTCAGTGCTTTCATTTATTGCAAGCCAACTAAAATTCTGCCCGTTTATTTTACCTGCTTTGTCTTTCACTGTCTCAGGTTTCACCGAATCATTTTTTCTTTCAAAAAAGTATTATGTGAGCTCATATCTTATCTAATCTTGTTATATTTCATTTCTATTTTGGTCTCAACTTTCACTTTTGCTTGATGTGTAAGTGGCTGCTTTGGCTTTTTTGGGATGCCTCATTCAAATCGCTATATCTACTCACTCAGAATATAGATAAACAAAAGGTCAGAACATTTACTGTTTGAACTGATAGGTGAGGGTTGATAAAGCGATGAATGAAGTGATAAATCCTGACAAAGTGTTCCCTTTTTTGTGGACAAACACGCTCGAAAATGTGCCCTGATCTGCCCTTCCAGAGGAAAGAAATTGTCACGGTGCCATCACTGCAGGCTGTCCTACACTCCCAAAAACTTTCTGGACATCCTCGACACACTACATGAAGCTGGTGTCCTGTTTTATTATTTTTTTTATTTCAGAGTCCACCGCTGATCGTCCTCAACGTCACCCTCACTGCGAGACACTTTGTCCTGTATGACTCTTTCGGTGTCAGTGAGCTGTGACCAAAACTTCCTGGAAGGGAACTTTTGCTCTGAGCTAAAGTTTAATTGGGAGAGAACACAGAGAGGGCGAACGGCTCGGGTAAGCAGGGACCGCCGGGGGTCAAATACAAATGAGCCAGGACAATGAAACATGTAACCTTGTTAACTTTATGTCACTTTGTAATGATTATTATAAAGAGAGGTTTTTGTGGCTGAATGGTAGAGTTGGTTGTTCTTTAAATGAAAAGTCTGTCTAAAAAAAACTGCATGAAGAAAGTGAAATTCATCAATCCACAGCTGAGCTCTGTGAAATATGGTCAGAAAATCCACTGAAACAACAACCAGTTAACAAACCTCTTTTTGTATCTCAGACTCCACACGCTTTGGCTGGATTTTTCCACTTTACTTTTGAGAGTGAATTATAAGTAGACTTCACTCTCTCTTCAGCTAGATGTGGTTAAAGGAAGTATAACGTTGAATGAATTCAACCACTCATCCTTCCCCCTTAGCTATCACAATATTCTTCAAAATATTATTACACTCCAGAGATAGTGTTTGCAGCAAGTGTGAACACTCAGTGCTTTCAGAACATAGAGGAGAAAATATGGAAGGAAATGAAGATGCTGATGTGAAGTATGAGCGATGGAGAGGGGTACAAAAATGATTAGAGGTGCAAAGTTATGCTT
Organism: Thalassoma bifasciatum; assembly: GCA_008086565.1. Taxonomy (NCBI): domain Eukaryota; kingdom Metazoa; phylum Chordata; class Actinopteri; order Labriformes; family Labridae; genus Thalassoma; species Thalassoma bifasciatum. The sequence continues at coordinate 31,541 of RPOG01000600.1, read as the reverse complement.
AACACACACTTGAGGAAGTAACACCACTGAATCTTGAAACACTTCTACCAGAGGTGCAAACAAAACAAGCAGCACAACTCAACTTGTGTCTTTGTTTTTGATCCTTTCTTGCTTTTTATTTGCTATCAATTCCCTCCATTCTAGTATTTTTATTGTTCATGTTTCCCTCCTTTTCTGATTGGCTTAGTTTCACCTGTTTCTCTGTCATACCTGTGTCCTGTTCAAACAGTGTGTATTGTTCATTTTTCTACTAGAAAATGGTTCTGGCATTCTGCAGACAAAGGAGACAAATTTCAGTCGATATGAACTTCTTTTCTGCAGAAACTGAGATGGTTCATAGACTGGGAGTTTTCCTCTTTCAGCCACACTGTTTTATTCAATTGCTCTTCTCCAGTTCACTCATTACACTGCACTTGACGGCACTTTTCAGCCAAGAACAAGACAGAAAGGAAGACCGGGCGAGGTTGATTTACAGCGCAGATCAGATTCCACCTGCACAGCGAGGTTTTGGTTTGGACGCTCTGCAAGGTGCTGTGGTTTGGCCAGCAAGCCGTGTTTTTTTCTTAGCAGAGTGAGCAGGTTATTGTTCGCCTATGTGGGGCTGAGTGGTAGAAAATTAGCAAAATATAGCATTTACCACTAAGTGCTTCTCAGAAAAGGAAGCGTGAGACAAAGACAAGAGATGATGTATGAGATGGGCTGGAGTCAAAAAAGACCAATGCATTGATATGTGGAGTTGACAGGTCCTCTCTTATTTAAGGTAAGAGACACAGTTAAAGATTAATGATGAACAAACATTGTATAAAAATCAGCAGATCCGTTTTATGTAAATGACTTCAATTTAAATCAGACCAGAGTTTTGAACATGAAAAGCACAGTTGATGAATCACAAAAATAGGAGGTGAAATGGGGGAATAAAGGACAAAGAAGGTGAGAAAATTAAGACTTTATTTGAGGCAATCATCATGTGAAACATCAAAACACTTAGAGATTTTTCTTGTTCTGAAGCGATATTAAAGTGGCAATTACCTTTCATATCATCTCACGGGTCTGCACAATTGCTTAATGCAGCATCACCCATCAATCTGTATTCACACCGCAGACAACAACAGACAGGCCTGAGAATCAACTCTGACAGATGATTATTTTGTACCAACGGTGCTTTCACCTGAAGCGAGTCACCTCTAAAAGCTCAGAGATGACACACATCCCAGCAGACGAGTCACGCTGCCCGAAGGCGCTGTGCTCTGTTACAGAGATCATCACAGAATATTACATTAAGCTGTCTGTTACCAGACCCGTCACTCTTTTAACTGCTTTATTTATCAGAATAGTTCAGCTCTGCTGTCAGATAAAAGATTCTTCACGTCACCTCAAAGATCTTCAGTTATAAACACAGATTTGTCTCCTCATTGTTCTCAATGCTGCATCCTGAATTTCAAACATAATCCCACAGATGTATGAATAATTTCTTACTGCACTTTGGTAGACTTTATCAGGAATCAATACTTTTTGACATTTTCTGACTATAAGCCCCTTATTAGAAAGAAAATATCATCACTCATACACCTGAAACTGACTCATTATTAAATGTATAATATATGAGAAGTCTACAGAGATTAATAGTCTCAAAAATCAAAGTGGAGTTCAGATTACTTTGCATAAAAAACAGGTGGAAGGATTTTCCCTGGGAGGAACATTTTGTACTTTTACATTTTGTTCACACATCCCACTTGAAAGCATTGGTGTGTACAGAGGTGGGGTCGATGTCCCCCCTTGTGAACTATTGTTAAAAAACACACGCAAAATTTTTCTCTTTAGACACAAAAAGTGTGATTAAGTGTCATTTTGGCAGCCAAGTGGGTGCTAAATGTTTTCTTATGCACTGAAACACTCAGTGAAATGCCCTCATGTTTGGCAGACCACACTAATCTACCCTTAAGGCTGCTTAAAATATGCTAAAATGACTCTGAAGAGACAAAAAACATTATTAAGTGCCCTCTTGGGAGCCAAAACAGGTGCTATAGTGCCCTCTTGGGAGATATAATGTACTCTAAGCTGTCCTCTTAGGAGACAAAACAAGCTGAACTTCCCTCCTTGTTGGTGAACCACACTTATCTCCCCCTTTGGCTGGTAAAAATATGATTAACTGCCCTCATGGGAGCCAAAACACATGCTTAAGTGCCTGCCTTTTGGGAGCTAAAATATGCAAAAGTGGTCTCTTGGGAACCAAAACACTGATAAGATGCCCTTTTGGAAAAAAGATATGCCATAGTGGCTTCTTGGGTGCCAAAACACACTGAAATTCCCTTTTTGGTGAATAGTTTGAGAAACCCTGGCCTAAAACATGCCTATGTCTTTACAAACAATTGAGTCCACATCTGGAAAGATAAAGATTCTTCTTTTTAGGAAAGAAAACACAAACTATAGGCTTTAACCCTACAACACTCAACCACAAACCTTTGATTGGTAAATCATTCATTTGCTACTGAACATAGTTTGTAAAATCTGTCGACATTAAAGACAAATAAAGTGTAAGTGATGAAGCTTGTGGTGCACAGATTCCTTTATATGAAGTTTGGAACAAAATGACGGAAAATTTGGTTGAGAAGAAGAAAAAAAAAAGACAGAAATTTGACACCCACACCAATTTAGAGTCAATTGACTCATTTTGAGCCATAATTATCACAGTCAGAGATGATCTTCTGACTCACTGCATATCAATGACTCACAGCACTTTGAAGGAGATGACAGCAGATGATACTGACAGTGAATTTTATTTCCAATCATCTGAGCACTCTGAGGGGTCAAAGATGCAAAGCTTAGTACTGATTGAGGCTGAATTTGCTATTTAAAACCGTATTTAGTGAATCATCTCTGGCAACCCTCAATTTCGTTTCTTTTGTTTCCTAATTACACTAATCACGTTCTTCTCTGTTTTTATATTCACTATAATTAAAGAAATATTGTAACCAATGTAATTTCAACTATCACATCAAAACGCCAACCTACTTAATTAACTTGTGACAAATGTGCTGCAGAAAATGTTTAACTCTCCATACAATTTGTTGTGTACAAAGAGGATCAAACTTTGAAAAAAAAACAAAAACAGAATCCCTCAGTCCTCTGTAGTTCATCATCAGCAGTTAAACTTCATCTCTGTGCCCTCCACTCTTTCTCTACTCGTCATCAGAAAACATCCTGAAGAGCTGAGGTTTCCCGCTGCTCACTTATTTCACAAAATGAAGCCTGTTATACCTCATTACTTCCCACCTCTTCATGCTGAGGTTTGTCCTACTCTGACGAGAACCGGTGGGTTCACTGCATGGGGAGGGATGTAAAATTTGAATATTTGATAGACACACATAGCAGGAAATATGTCTGTCTGACTAAAATAGAAATCTTCAAGAAGTCTGACGGAGCTCCTGTGAGGTTTGTGATGATGGAGGACAAAATGTACGGCAGATGAGACAACAGCTGGGTTTGCATGCAGACTTTTTTTCAATTTTAATAGAAAATCTCAGGTCAACAGTTTACATGTGACGTGATCTACTCTGGTCTGATGTGTACATGTGCCACCACATTTCATCAGAACAGCCGTTTTAGAGATATGACGTGCAGATCGCTGAAAACTTTTGTTGACTATGGAGATCTACTGTCTATTTATGACAGTATTTTGTTTTTACACTTTTATTCAAGCAACAGCCTGATACTAACACACTCCTACTGGAAGCACTGAGGAGGAGAAGGTGAAGTTTTCCAGTGGTTCCTTACTCATGTGACATTTTGGTGAAATTTTGTAGACTTGCAGTTATGAAAAGTTTGATCCATCTTACTTTCTCAGAGCTTATCTATGCTGTTTTTTTTCTTTCCCTGTTTCTGTTTTCCTTCCATTTTCCACTGGCCTTGTATACCTTTATAATTTTTACCTTCCAGTGCCTCACAATACAGCCCCTATTTTCTCTAAATCCTCAGACCATTCATGTTTTAATACTTCCAGACTCTAACTTAAGTCCTACAATATTGAAAGTTGGTTTCTGGGTATCTTTCATGCCCAGAGGAATTAGTGGGTAATTACTTGCAGCCCATCACTTACATACACAACTCTTTCAAGCAACACAATGTTATCTTCTCCCCTGCTTTGTTCCAGCTTTGTCTCTGCTTTCTCTTCGCTCACAGGTTGCAGTGGAGGTTAATAATGCCCTTGTTTTTTTTTGAGATTTGCTCATTAATACTGCATGAGAGAAGGAGATAATCTGGGGCATTTTATATATCTCTTCTGACTCTATGAACTTTAGTTATGCGGCTTAATTCTCATTGTTTTTTTAAAGTGAAGATGCAGAAGGACAAACTCGCAGACGGCAAGTTTTGAAGCATGATTTTTGTCTTGGGGGCTTGAATTAAGTTTGGCCAACATTTAAACATCCTTTCAGACAAGAAACCCCTCTGTTGTCTTTGACTAAGCATGCTTCATCTCTGTACAAACCCTAACTAGCTGGTTATGTGGCAAGCTCTGCTTGAGAAACAGGTGAGAAAACAGCTTTCCTTCTCTGAGACAGCTGCTTCTTGAGCCTCCCCGCTTGTTCCTTATTGACCTGCTGCTTTTTTTGCCTTTTCCAAATGACTCATCAAAACTCCCAAGAGAGACAATAAGCCCTTAAATCTCTCAGTATCTTCTCTCCACTTTTCTCTGACTCAGTTTTGGAGAAATTCATGTAATTTAGAAACCCCACGAAGATCCATTTTAAAGGTTGGTGTCTGTAGCCATAGTAACAGGAGCAAAGACATTTACCACAGGCTCCACAAACTCTTTTGTCCTTTTTAACATTTTTTTAATGCTTTAAATTATTATCAAAGCCCCGCTGCATGTTTATTTTACAAAACCTCTTTACAAACCTAAGCACAGGCTGTGTAATAATTTTCCAGCTGGCCTGCAGGTAACAGTTGGTGATTTAGATACGCAGCAATTATCAAACCCTGGATTCACATTTCTCACAGGGAGATTTGCTCCAAAACAACATATCTACTGTGAAGAAAATGGGTCATTTGCTTATTTCAAAATGACTGACTGTCTAAAATTAAACTATTGACATCCTGATGTAACAGGAAGAGCAGCAGGATGAGCTGGATATTAGCTGTTACACCCTCAGTGATGCAGAGGTCAGCTGAACAATCTCTTTATGGCTACTGAACAGACTTCCGTGTCTGGTGATCGCATTTTAAAATAGATAAATGGAATTAACACTGAAGTATTCCATGTTATGTCCTGTCCAATTTACATCCTCTTCTAATCCTCTAGGCTCTGATCAATATTTATCACTGAAATCAGAATATTGATCTGGCCCAGAACAATTTCCATAACTGAAGAGCCCCAGGAACTAGAAAACATACAAACACGACTGTATTGATCTGGCAGCATGCGTAGTCACCATGTTTACATCCGTTACAGTCTTAATAGGACAAGGATCAACAAGAGGTTGGGTACAAACGTGCACAGAAGGGTCAGAAATCGACTAAGGATAAGGGCACACTCACAAACATGAAAAAGCTGAGGAACAGAGCTTGAAAGAACTAACTATAATCTTGTTGTCAGGTTTCAAGTACAAAAAGAAACCTGGATTCAAACATTTTAAAACACAGCTTCTGTAAACCCAAAACTTATCACCATCTGGTGTGAAAGATCTCAAAAATACTCCACACAGAGGATACAAATAAGAAATCACAGAGAAGAGATTAAAAACCACCTGAGATCAGAGAAATCAATACTAGCTGAGACACGAAAGAAAAGCATATGGAGGGGGGGGACTTCAATTTCTTGAAGTTCTGATCAGTTTGACCAATTCAGGCACCACACAGAAACATTTCCAGGTCACTGTGGTTTAGTGAGTGTGACGATAGATGAGGGTGAAATAATAACGCAGCCCCCCTGCTGCTGTATGGAGCTTTGACATCCTTCCTAAGTGACGTTCAGACAACATCAAACATCAACGTTCGGTGAAGTCAATGAAATATGAGTCACCTCTCTGTGTGGCTGGGATGTTGAAGAGATCACTCATTTAAACTTTACTGCAGCTAAAAGATACATTGGTTTATTTTTGTTTAGTGACACAAGAAGTCTCAGAACCATTAAGAAGATATTGTACGGCATTAAAATTTCATTACTGTTGTTGAGGAGAAATTGTTTTATTGAACCTCTCATCCCTGCTGTTTTTAATCCTCTTGTAAAGTCTTTATCCTTGAATTTAATGTTAAAACAGCTTGAACTATATATTTAAGATCACTCCAGTGAAATGTGCACATGCTTAATGGAGAAAAAAGTTCTTTTTCAAGTGCTAGAGCACTGTGTGATACAACCAAAGACAAGGCTTCCCATCACATCACCTTATATATCACAGTAATAAAAAGAACACATCTAAAAAGACGTAAGTTGATGAGAAAAGTGTATTTCAGTCATAATATTAGTAAAAAGAAAAAGAGTAAGTCAGCAATATATGGTTTTATGATATTGCTGATTTTTTCTGCAGGGGTTCTCATCAACTTCCATTGCTTCAAATTGCTCCGTTATAGTATCTTTTGGAGTATAATATCTGCACCTAGACACATATTTGACTGCATTTGTATTTATAAACAAACAGTGCTGTCAAGTGTAAAAAATCACAACGCTGAATACCGGTGGGTGTCCACAGGAGTATGGATGGAGTATTGAAATGGTTTGCTTAAGCACAGAACAATTACGATGATGGAATTTCACTCCAGTTGAAGTAAAACTACCCGGTTGCAAACACATTCAAGGAAAAGTAAAAAGTTCTTTCTTTCAAATATACTTCTGCGTACTTTTATAGGGAGTGGTAAGTCAAAAAAGTGTCGGATAGACATATGTATGTTCCAAATTATGTTAAAGCACATCCTCTTGCGCAATTGTTTGGGAAATTTTGCATATTAGGTTGAAGCTTTTGAATGATTTAAAAAAAATGTTTTTATTGTGATGCTTGTGGATAGGAGGTCTTTTTTGAATCCATGCTATCACTTAAACAACACAGCAATACAAGTTCAGATGGCATTGTTCCACTGGTTGTGTAACATCATATTATTGACAGACAAGCAGGTGTTTTTACTGCCCTCAGTTAAGCTGAAACACTTAGATGTAACTGGATGGTGAAATCCAGCATCTTCAGAAAGACGTATCTGCTCTCCACATCTGTTTTCAGCCCAATAAAATCAGGAGAGTGTGCTGTTAAACCCTGAGTTTAACGATTTTTTTTATTTTTTTTTACAGACCGGTGAGTCACAGAGATGTTGGTAGAGTGAAAAGGACATTTATAGCATCATTGCGGTAGAGAGAGAGAGACAGACAGACGGACCCCGAGACCACTCGTTCCACATTAGTGGATGTTCTGCTGATGTATACAGACAAAAGAAGCAATTCTATGGTCTAGATTTTTCTGAGTGTTTATTGGCTCTTATCTTGTTTTGAGTAGTTGTATTTTATCCTTTCTTTTTCCATCTTTGTCTGTCTGGCGTTAACACGTATACTGGGTCTACAGTCAAATGTTTTATGATCGCTACCAATCTGCTTTTCTTGACATGACAGTTAGTCTGCTGGTACTGCAAGACATGTCATGTGTGTTCAGTACATCAGAGTAATTCTGCTGTCTGACTCATTTAACATGCATCAGTTTGTCCTATGTGTCATCGTCAATGCAGAGATGGAAGCTGACAGCAGCGTTGTGACATCCACACAGTTGACCTGCTGGGTCCTCTGAAAGACTGCTTCAACCGTAGGAAAGCAGGGACGATCTTGATAAGATGTATTCTTGCACTTTTAATGATCCGTCTTTGTTTTTCAAGTTTTATTTTCAACTGCCTGGTTGAACCCTGGATATACGAGCACAGACCTGTTCCATCAATGATGCAGTTAAACAGGTCCGGTGCAGCTACACTTCCTTGTGTCAACTCCGCTGTTGATTGAGAGCCAGTTTGAGTTCTTGTCGTTGACCCACACACAGCTTTCAGCATCACTATAGAGCTTTTGAAAGAGACTGATTATCTTTCTTGGGGCTCCAATGATGGTTAGGATCTTCCACAGGGATGTGTGGTCAACAGTGTGGAATGCTGCCTTGAGATCGAGAAAAGCAATAAAGAGATGTCTATCTTGGCGGAACTCGTGTGTCTTCTCGATAATAAGATCTTGGCAGATAAGATCTTGCCTGGGATGGAGAAAAGTGTGATGCCTCTGTGGTTTTTGCAGACCAGCTTGTCACTCTTTTGTTTCCACAAGGGGAGGATGATACCCCAGGTTCAGTCTTCTGGGGGGCACTCAGTGATCCAGACCTGGTTGATAATATGTGCTCGCCACTCGATGATGTTGTCACCACCCAATTTCAGCATTTCTTCTGTGATGTTATAGATGATAGATGCCAGGGGCCCTGTCATTTTGCAATTTGGACAGACCTCTTCTTTGGTCATTGGGTCCGTACTACAGTCGTAACTTGCACCGGCATTGTCTGATGACACGTTGAGGGTAGGTGTATCAGAATCAGAATATTTTATCGATCCCCTAGGGAAAATTAGTATACAGTTACTCCCATTTGGAAAGTGTTAGAAATATAAGAAAGCACAAGTATAAGCATAAGTGTCTTACACAAAAATTGAAATCCAAGCATTAAATATCATAAAAAATAAAATACAGAATAGAATATTGAGTATGTACTGTCTACCCTTAAATGTGTGGTGGCCTACATACACGATAAGATAGGTATGGAAGTAAAGTAAGCAATAGTAAAGTATATAAAAAAAAATCTTATGAAACAGTAAATCTAAAAGAAAAAAAAAAGAAATACAAAAATAGACACGTTAAACTGATGAAAAAGTGATTGTGCTTCATTCCAGCTCAAAAACTGGATCCTGTCTTACGGACTTTGCTCTTTCTTTTATATTACATTATATTGAATCTGTCACCATCTGGTGGAAAATGACTATTTTACAGCTGCTCTCTGATTGGCCTAATTTTCGATGTGCGTGTCTCTGATTGGCTAGTATTGATGCACCATCACAGAAGATCATCCGTGTAGGAACACGAATAGCTTAACATCCACTTTCTATCTCTTGTTTGAAAATGAAATCCTTAATTAAATTGTTGTGACCCTTTATGTTTATTTTTATTTAATATATTTGACTTTTGAAGCTGTGTGTTTACTTTAAAAACGTCCTTTTGAGCAGTAAACGTGCCAGTTATCGTCCGTCTCGTGCGGTGTTTTTCCGGACTATAATGTGAAACGGACCGACTGGATTTATGGAGTTTGGAGAAACAGTTTTGTTGTGATAGTTTCACTCTGAAGGGTTTCGAACAAAATGGGTAATATTAAAGCTTTTCTGAGAACAGCTCTGTTTTTTCTGATATGTGAGCTGTGTTTTGTGGGCTGTGATATCACGGACGGAAACGCAGAACATCTGAAGAGAGAGCACTCGTTGATGAAACCTTATCAGGGTAAGAAACCTCCGTTAGCTCTGGCGCTATCAGGATGTTCTCACTTTTACATCCTTAACTGTGGTTTAGTAACTATTGAGTAACATCCGGAACTTCTTGGGTAGTTTATAATATTCTCTGTTGTGTTTTGTGCCCACTATAAGGAGCCGAAATTATCTCATATTGCGTCTGCAATTAAAAACACACCGTGTACGATTCACAGAGCTGCAGAGCATGAAGTTGGATATTTAGCTGTAAAGTTATTGTGTACGTTTCTCAGCGTTATCTAATTTCACGAATACGGGACCGTATTTGAATAACTACAAGGGCTGAATCCAACGGAAAGGAAATAAAACACAAAAGCATCATTTACCGCTTACATTTAAAAAAACAAACACAGCAAAGTTTCACTTCTCCAATTTTTGTCACATCAGAAAGTCTTTGACAACCAAAGCAGCAGTAATGTATTTCATCGCCGTCATCATGTCACATTTATCATCCAGCTGACTAGCTGGGCACAGGCCTCTTGTACAACACTACAACCTGTACACACAGTTTACCATCAGGCTGTGAAAGTACTGGACAGGAAGACAAACACCCATCATCATTGTCACAGCATTAAAAATCAAAGCTTTCTGAACTGGGACAATCTTGTGAAATTCAAAGATGCCTTACTTATAAGATCTAACATGGTTTAGGTTGGGTTTGGTTTGGTTTCCTGCAAAATAATGCAACTTTTGATCCGCAGGATTTCAAAACGAGTAACACCTTCATGATCAGGAAGTTTGTTCAGAGTGTTTACACAAAATGTTTGTGAAGGGAAACCTGTCTGGTGTGTAACCACCTGTGCTCGTTCTCAAGTTAAACTGAATAAATGCATGTGTGAAAACTGTCTTGCTCGACATGCTTTACATGGCAGAGCTCTTTTATTATGTACCCAGCAAAAATAGACATCCCTCTGTGTGAATGAGATTTGTTCTTGTGTGAATGATACTTGGCACAGTGGTTTACAGAAATGGGAAATTGAACCCAAAGAAATGTTCAGATTTTATGACATCTTTAAATGTTGCTGATCTTGTCCTTTTCATGTTTAACACTCCTGGTTGTATTTCCATCGCCTTATTTTGCAGGTGTGGGCAGCAGCCACAGCAGTCAGTGGGACTTCTGGGGAAGCACGTTGGTGACCAGCTCATACGTCCGACTCACACCAGATGAGAGAAGCAAACAGGGATCTATCTGGAACACAGTGGTGAGACCTGAAACCTGGCTGGATTATTCACTTTTGAGTCAATTATTGTTTGTGAAGTTCAGTCGTTAAACAGCACACACCAGCTGAGAGTCTCTTTATTAGTGGGAGGGAGATTTTACCCTTTTGGTTGAACTTTTTTTCTTTTAGGAGAAACTGTTTGATGATTTGATCAATGTTCAGTTTGTAGTTTTGGGGTTTTGAGGACTTGTATTTGCAGTGGAATTGTTGAACATTTTGAATTGGTATTGTGTTGAATACCATCAACACTTAAAAAAAAAAGTTGTTGGAAAAAAAGACAATAGCACTAAAAATGAAGTTATTAACACATTTCTAAATCACTCACTTCTGCAATGGAAAGAAAACTTTTTCCTGTGCCTGGTCTGCAGCCATGTCACCTGAAGGACTGGGAGATGCATGTGCAGTTCAAAATCCATGGGTCAGGAAAGAAGAACCTCCATGGAGACGGCATCGCTCTCTGGTACACAAAAGACAGACTGCATCCAGGTATCAATGGCTTCACCTCTAAGTCAGTACTTGATGTAGAAAACCCACCACACGGCGAGATCCCACCCTGTGCCATCTTTAATCTTTTACAGCAAATGAACAGAAAGGCAATACTCACTTGCAAAATCCTGCTGTTAATATAATCATTTTACTGGAGCTGCCACTTTTTGCCCATTGCTTCCCAATTAATACACAATGACTCACTTTGTGCAACTGCTACAGACTGAAAAAGGCAAAGAAGTACAAGTAACCCAAACCTCAAAGTGGCGCATATCAATGCTGATGCAACGTAACAATTAAAATTCCTGCAACAATGCCAAAACTGTTAATTCTTCTTCCATAGCTCATCAATCCAGGGTAAATCTCATCCTGCTGACTTCATTAACAAGCTCCTCAGATCATGTTTCAGTGTTTGTCTGCACCATCTCAGCTTCCTGTCTTCACTGCTGCCCACACAAAAAGTTGTCTGCTCATGTCTCACCTCATCTCTGCCTCCATCCTAGGCCCTGTGTTTGGAAACCAAGATCAGTTTCTTGGCCTGGCCATTTTTGTGGATACCTTCCGCAATGACCTCCATGGGATGGATGTAAGTGTGTGTATACTGTGCGTGACTCGAGGCGATTGACCTGCTTGTTTCTTTACAGGGCCCGTGTTTTCCAACAATGCACTGTTCCACGGGCTGGCCGTGTTTATAGATACTTACTCTAACGATGATGCCACGGATGTGAGTGGTTGCTCAGGTTTACCCGTCAGCATGCTGTCACAGTTTATTTTTCTTTTCCTTATTTTGAATTGGCATGTTGTCGGAACTTTGTCAGCATGATAACACTGAAAACAACATTGTGCTTTTTATTTTGGACACATTGTCATATATTTTTTCCCAGAAAATATTCCACTCTACACTCAAATTTTGAGCATGGTTGTCTGTCTGGCAGTTCCCTCACTGTCATTCCATCAGAATGATAAAACTTTCACATTGCAGTTAAGAGTGTCCCAGTTTTGGTTTTCTAATCTCTTATTAGAGTTAGATTTCTGTCTTTCTTTTTTTTTTTTTTTGCACACCTTGATTAAATCATGGTCTCAATAATTGCCACTCTCAGTTCACAGTTTTTTAGATTTTCACATTTTTTAGTTATGAGGGTTTTATTCAGAAATATTGGGGACTGCCCTCTTACATATTTAAAAAGTAAATCTCAAAGTTGCAGTGTGAAAGTAGCTTTTTATATTTAAAGAAGATCAGACGTGTGCAGAAGCCTTGAGAAACATGTGAGAAAAAAGTTTGAGTTTAGCATTTTTGCCAGTTTTCTTTGAGTTTCATCAGATGGAAGAAAAAAAAGTTTTGATTTTCCTGGCAAATTGTCTTCTATCTTTTGAAATCTGCTCTCCCAGCTGGATAAACACTTTTTTTCACAGATGAGCAATTATTTTGGATCCCCCCCCCCTCCAGGTGTCTCTCAAGGCTTCTCTTTCCATCTTTAATGTTGGCGTCTTGTATTTATTTATTTATTGAACCCATCTGTCCATCATCTCTACCTGACATCATGTTCATCAGATTCATTTTTTGTTGTTTTTTTTTTTTCCTTTCTGTCCTCAGCGTTCCTTCCCTTTCATCTCAGCCATGGTGAACAATGGTACAGTGAGTTATGACCACGGCAAAGATGGACGGTCGTCAGAGCTGGGTGGCTGCTCTGTCGAGATCAGGAACAGAGATCATGACACGTACCTCGCCATCCGCTACTCCAAAGGAAGACTCACTGTGAGAACTCAGAAGTCTTTTTTTTCTATCAAGCTCCTATTTGTGTCTAGAACAATTTTATACCGTTGATTTGCATGTTGTAAATGCTATTAACAATTAACACCTGCTTTCTTAGCAAGTTCTATGCATCATTTCCACTCGCTGTTTATTCTGCAGGTAATGGTTGATGTGGACGATAAGAATGAGTGGAGGGAGTGCATTGACATCGGAGGTGTTCGTCTCCCCACTGGATATTTCTTTGGTGCTTCAGCTGCTACAGGAGATCTTTCAGGTGGGTTGAAGCTGGAAAGCTGAAAAGCAACCACAATAAATACAATCACCAATTGTTTTAATACATTATGTTATAAAACCTTGAAATATATTTATGTTTTGCCTTTTGTTTCAGATAACCATGATATCATCTCTATGAAGCTCTACCAGCTAATGGTAGAACACACTCCTGAGGAGGAGAACCTGGACTGGACCAAGATCGAGCCCAGTGTCAGTCTCCTCAAGTCCCCTAAAGGTAGAGCACACTCAAGGAACATGAACCTTGGTACAAAACTAATACAGAACACGTGTCCTCATGTCAGGAGTTTGTTAAATCATGTTTCTTCTTACAAATTTATCATTGTCCATCAAAAGCAGATTGACAGAGACTTTTTTTGACTCATTCTAGAAATCTAAATCACAGGTCAGATGAGCAACTCTTCACAACTTGGTTTCTGTTACAGACAACATCGATGACCCCACTGGAAACTTCCGAGGCACTCCCCTCACTGGCTGGAAAGTCTTCCTGCTCCTGCTGTGTGCTCTGCTGGGGATCGTGGTGTGTGCTGTCGTGGGTGCTGTAGTCTTTCAGAAGAGGCAGGAGAGGAACAAGAGGTTTTACTGAGGAGAAGGAGGAGGAAGAACCTTGTCAGAGAGGCATTGGCCTCTGACTGAACTGTTTCCAGATTACAGATTGAGCACATTCAATGTGAATTTCTTCCTAAAGATTGTAAAAATGTTTATATCTTTGAAGCACTGCGTTGGGGATGGTTGATGGCAACATGAGAGGCCGGGGTTGCCATCATGAGTGACTCTAATCAATGCTGATTGTGTTTTCATGTCTCCATGTGTTCATTAATGGCAGGGTTAGAGCAGACCTACAGTCCTTTACAAGCTTTGATCTCAAAGTTTTGCTTTGTTGCAAAGATTGTGACTTCACCTGATTATTGGTCAAACAGGTGTCCGATTCTCTCCTGTGTTCTCTGCTGCAGATCCGTCACTATTAATAATGTGTACAGCTCCAATTGTCAGTACGATTTTTACTCTTGTCTTCCAGGACTTTTTTTACCTGATTATTTATTGGAAGAAGGAAGCTGCACAAACAGAATTTCAATTCCAGATAAAAGAATCAACCCAGGTGAAGTAATGAAGGCTAACACGAGAACAGTGGTCCTTCGAATTTCTTTTTTGCTTTTGCCTTCATTCTTGTGAAAGAGAAAGTGATTTTTTTTTTTTACTTAAACTCATCCAAACATTAAGAGAATTACAATTCAGGATACAGTTATATCAATTACAAAATATTTCAACAGTAAAATTTAGTGATGAGACATTCTTGTCATAATCAAGAAAATAAAAAAAAAAATCATGTTTTCTTTTGCCTGTTTTTTGTTTTTGCCTTTATTTACAACTGAAAATTCTCCAATTTTTGAATCAACTAAGATTATGTCACTTAAATGTATATGGATGGGTCTAAAAAATTAACTTGAATCTGTTAAGCTGGTGTTTCATTTTTGTTTTTTTCTTAATTGTTTTCCTTGTATGTTTGTCCACTGTGGGGGTTTTGAGGAGCATTGTGGGGTTTATATCCAGAATATGCCTTAGTTAGTGAGTGCTTGTTTCATGTTGGATAACGCTCATACAAGACAACACCGCTGTGAGTCAGAGACATTCTTCAGTGAAATGAACAATCTGATTTATTCACTGAGTGTGGTAATAAAAGCACACACAAAGTGTCCGTTATCAAGCTTCAGATAACAAGATGCTTAATGTTTAAATCCATTAACAGATAGTTCAAAGACAAAATGATCCCAAGAAACTTGTCTGTTAATGTCCAAATTTTCTTTTTTGGGGTTTCCTCCCATGTTTTCCTTAAAGTGCCCCCGATTGTTTTTGTTTCTTTTTTTTAAGCTTATCATGGGTCTGCATTTTCTTTACTGTTTTCCTGAAGTGGTTCTGTGTTTTTTTCTGCCACATCAGATATGTGAGACTTGAAACTTCCCTCAAGAGAAATAAAAGTAATAAAATAAGAAGAAAAACAGCCAAGTTGGTGTGTAATGTGTTTTTTAAGAGAGAATCTACAGCCACATTAAAACTGAAACTGAAAATCTTTTATGGGATGCTTTCAAACCAGAGATGATGATGATGATGATGATAAAGACATAGACAAAATCATAACAATCATTCTGAAATAGTGCAGCGGCCATGCAGAGGCACAAACAAACAGCAAAGCATGAACACGAGCCATTATTCAGAGCATGGAGCCAAGTGGGCCACATAAAGCTCCAAAACACAGCTGAACATTACTTATTACCTGAGGCAGACAGGAAGGGAAGCATTAAGCTGGAGATAAAATATGACTCATGAAGTCGATCCTGAATAAGTTACAGGGTTCAGCTTTCAGGAGATCAAAGATCAATTTAGTCATGCTGATGGCTTTGTAGCTTTGCAACAGTGGAGGAGACTCCCAGAGTGCTTGGCTCTTTGGTGCTGGGGAGGCCTTGAAGAGACAGTCGCTGAAATGTTGCATTTAACCTTGATTGGTCTATGCCTGTGGACGTAAGACTCAATGAACTTGAGACAGTGGGAGGCATCAATACACTAATTCAAAGCTTTATCTTTTAATGTCAAATATTTGATTGTCTTCATGAATTTCATTTTACTTAGAATGTTTGACTTTTCATCTCAAAGCAATGGCTCTACATCTCAATATTTCAACTTTTTATGCCATAATTTTGACTTTTCATCTCAAAATGTTTGACTTTTGCTCTAAAATTAAAACTTATCTCATTTTCACGTCATGTCAAATTTTTGATTGTTGCCCTCATGATTTTGACTTTTTACACAAAATCATTGACTTTTCATCTCAAAAATTGGGATATTAATTTCAAAATTTCTACTTTTTATGTTCATATTTCCATGTTTATGCCATAAATTTGACTTTTCATCCCAAATTTGGACTTTCTGATCTCATAATTTTGACATTTAATCTCAAAATGTTTGACTTTTGATCTCAAGTTAAACTCATCTCATTTAACTTTTCTTGTCATGTCAGATTTTTGATTGTTGTCCTCATGATTTTGGACTATTTTAACCAAACTGTTTGAATTTCGTCCCACAATTTTCTTTATTTTTTCCTCATGATTTTGACTTTTCATCTCAAATTTCGACTTTTTATATCATGAATTTGAATTTTCATCCCAAATTTCGACTTTTCATGTCACGATTTTGAATTTTCATCTCAACATTTCGACTTTTTATGTCACGATTTTGACTTTTCAACTCAAAATTTTGACTATTTTTTTCCCCCTCAAAATGTTCTACTTTTCATTTTATAATTTTGACTTTGTACCACATTACTTTGTCTTTTAGTTTACAATTTCGCCTGAATTAGGGCTAAAAAAAAAAAAAAAAAAAAAAAAAAAAAAAAATCAACGTCTATCTGCAGCTGCTAAAGTTCAACTGCAGTAGTATTTTCTGTCTGAGAGCGCGTGCAGTTAAAACATGTTTTCGTCACCTCGACAGGTTGGTGTATCGGAATAATGTCAGTAGCCTAGTTAGCCCAGCGCTTCGTTATTAGTATCAATGGTCGGTAGAAAAAGCTGAAGAAAAACAGGTCATCGCATTGCTGTACATGATGCATGTCCGGGTACAGGTTTGGTCTCCCTGGCACAAACGCCTTCATTAGTGCGATCTAACTGTAATTAACCCAGCACCATATGAACTCGCTGACCTAACAAACACCAAACACGAGTTTCTGAGAGACTTTGAAAAGAGGATCTTTCTGATTCAAGAGCTTTTGACAACACAACAGACCACACCTGGCCTTCTCTGGTTATTCCTCCAAACTGAGGAGCTGAGGATCATTTCTCATCTTCTAAAAAGATAAGTAGCCTCCTCTGTTTTACTTATGCAAATCTCAAGAAAATGTATTGTCTCTATTTTGATGTTTTCTGCTTGGTTGATCATATTAGTTATGGTTTCTTATCATCTCTGTTTGTTTCTCTGGCGTATGATTTGTGCAGTGGCATGATCTGATGAGCAGTGAATGATGGATTGATTTCTTGATTTAATATTGATAGAGTTTACCTCAGATGTCAGCCTGATTCAGGGCTACATGTCATATGTGAATCCTTGACTGACATTACATAAAATGATTGATCCATCACTGAAATTCCAGAGATTTCTGATTTGAAAATGCATTAGCTGAGAAGTTTTGTCCTATTAATTTACATAAACTGGTAGACCATGTAGCTACAGCCTTGTCTGTTTTGTGTTGTAACCAGGTGTTTTGTGACTGTTTTATCTCGTATAAGCCGCTCAAATATTTGATCACCTGCTGTATTGTCTTCATGGGAATCTGCACAAAGAGTTTGTTTACCATCTTTGAAGTCAGATAAACTTTGACTACAACTAGCAGCTGAGGTTAAGCTGTAAAAGCCTCTTCATGGATTTTTTGGGTTTAATGTTCTTAAAATAAATATCACCATCTGCATTAGTGATGTGTCCTGGCCTGTTGCTGAGCATCAGGTGGACGAATGGGATTAGACTGATCCTCATCACTTCTCTGTTTGTTATAAAGGCTAAGGGATGATTCATCACAAATTGTACTCGTTGACATAAAACTTGTAAAAGCATAATGACTCAGGTGAAAGCAGTTAAAAGTAAATATAAATACAGAGGTAAATACAGTTCTAAGTCTGCCCTTTGATAGTTAGTATTTTCATTTTATTTTGTTCATCCTGGTGTTCAGAATAATTCTGTTTTCGGACACTTTTAAATATTCTTTGATTGTTAGTGAAGGATTTGTCTGTCTGCAGTTTTTGACTATAGCTTAACCATGTTGCTATCAGACATATTAAGAGTGATGTAGCATCTCTCACAGTTGTGCCTTTGCAAATGTGCACAAATATATCAGAAAGATCAAGTTCACGTTGTCTTTCCTGGTCTGACCACAAGATGGAGGTAAAGTATCGATTTCCCCTCCTCTGAGACAACAACTGCAATACAGTGAGTGTGATAATATGTGTGTGCGTATGTGTGTGTGTGTGTGTGTCTGTAGAAATCAAAAGTAAATTGAATTTTGTGCGCTAGGTTGTGCATTATTTCACACTTAATTGAAGCTAAAAGTCATTTGCATCAACTTAACTTTTCCATCATGACAGGAACCCTCCATGTTAAAATTTTTAACATTAATAATGATAACATGTTTATTTACATTGTGCCTGGGGTTCCAAAATTCCTTGAATGCAAAGCAAAGATGTACATTTAAACAAAATAAGACCCCAAAAGATCTCAGTCAGAACCCTAGAAGACAAACAGCTAAAAAAGCCTGACAATGAACCTAAGCAACATATCAACCCAACAACACAGAAACTCAAAAAAACACAAGAGCCAATCATGAACTGAGACCAGTGGGACTAAAGATGTCCAAAAACTTAAGAAGGTAATGTAGGAAAACCATTCCGATGAGATAAAGATGTCAAGCCAAATGATTGAGAAAAAAAAGGAGAGGGGAAATAAATACTTAAACAAGAAAAAGCACAGAAATGGATTGGGTCATTAAAGTTGGTTAAATGTAAGTAAAACGGTAACCGGATTTGAGCATTTAAAATTGATATTAATGTATAAATAAATACATTAGCAACATAAAGTATTAAGATAGTGAAAAGCAGCTCATTAAACACATGAAGTGTCCTGTATTATTGAAGAACATGTCGGTCAAAATCAATCATTTTCACGTTAAACATGCATTTTTTCTGTCAGCATGACCTTACACACACACACACACGCACATACATGCTAAAGACCTCCTGACCCTTGAGCCAAACCCTACAGATCAGATGAAAATCTGTCTTCTCTCAGCATCTCTCTCCCTGACTTTGTACTCATCGCTGAAAGAGTGTTCAAGCACCTTATTGAATTTTCATTACCCAGTGTGGCCGCACAGTGTGGCAGCCCACAGGCCTCTCTCCCTCACACACACACACACACATACACACACATTGACTATCAATTCAGCCTGCTCTGTGCTGGCTGAATAGGTATTCTGCTGTGTGTGTGCACTTGCATGTGTGTATGTATGTGTGTGTGACAGGGGGCAGCAGCTTAAATCGCCCACGGTTTGAACTCCGTCTTCCACACCTGGAGCAGTGATTGACTGAAAGCTGAGTGACAGGACGGGCTGTGGCCTCAGGAAGCGATGGCCTGTATGTTACAGAACGTTTCCACCTGGGTCTGAATGTCATATTAGTCACAGTTTACCCTTAGATACACGGCTGAAGGTGAGGATTATTTATCATCCTATAGGACAGTGTTGAAAAAAAAAAGAAAAAAAAAGTTACATCCAACAAAGAAAGGATGCAAAAACTTAACATCTGTCTTATCTGTTCTCCATCTGGATCTGGTTAATCTTGTAATATACATGATGGTTTTTCATTTTTTAACACCTAAGGCAGGTTTGATAACTCTGTCTCTCATCATAGACCAGTTCATGAAGTGTGCTGACAACTTTTGAAAGACTTTGACCTGCTAAGTTGCACTAGGGCAGCTCTTGTTAACCCATAAATTCAGGAAAAACTTCAGCATATACTCCAAGTATTTTCCTTCAGGTGGTTATCACTCAGCAGTGAATCCATCACAGGAACACACTGATGACAGATGATGGTGCTGAATGGTGGAGATTTGACTGAAAATTAGTTGTTTGATTTCTCTAAGAGCCTTATTAAAGCCTGTTTTATAACATTAACGCAAAATGTAACAACCCCCGAAATGCTATTTAAAAAGTGAAAAAAAAAAAAAAAAACGAAACCCTGAAATGTATGTAATAACTGGTTGATGGTGTAACAAAGGTGCTGAGCCCAGAACGTAATAACTTTTTCATAACGTTTTAGGTTTTGCCACATTTTTCAAATAACATTTTGGGCTCAGCAATGTGTCGCATAATTGACCAGCTATTACATATTGGGTTTTATTAGATTATTTTATGACGTTTCAGGTTACTGTTACATATTGGACCGTACTGCACAAGCATTATAATTATTTATGCCTCATTTTTCTTAGTAAAAGATGATTTATTTGAATCGATACGAAACAAATTTAGTGAAACATTCCAGAAAAATACCTCATTTCCTTTTTACTTACCTGCACTGCAAAAACTGAAATCCAAGTAATGGTTTATAATGATGAAAACACATTTTATTCATAGAGTGCTTTTCAGAAACTCAAAGACACTTTACAAATTAACATGATAAGAGTACAAGTTGAAAACAAATACAACATACTAAATACTGAAGAATCAGAAAGACAAGATCTGCCACTAGGTCAGAAAAATATGATTGTCTAGTTTCTTGTAATTTGTAAATTGAAGTTAATGTTTTCCAAGCAACTCATGGATCATTTTCATGACTTGTCTGATGAATGTGGCTCATGTTAAGTCGAATAAGACAAAACTTACAAAAATGTAAGATGAAGACACTTGTGTGACATTTTCTGAATCTGATCTAAGTGCAGCCACGGTCAAACTCTCATCAAAACCCCAACTTCAAACCAAGTTTTCTTCAGTTTCTGGCTGAAATTTGGCTTTAGCAGTTTTTGGTTTGAGTGTTTGCGCTGCCTCAGTTTGCTAGAGTATGTTGACTTTGGTTCACCTTAGGGCCTCGCCTTTTGTTCGTCGCGTTCTCCCGAGCTACGTTTCTCAATCAAGTCAAGATCGGTCTTGCAGACTCTTTCGGCTAGGACATGAGTAAACCTATGTTTCAGGTTTGAGTATTTGCCTGTATTCTGATTATAAATGTGTCAACCGATGCCTGCCAAGATTAATTACAGTGTGTGTGTCTTGGCAAGAGATGAGTGAACAGTGCTGGATGCGTTGTGAGGGCAAGGTTGAAAAACTTCATTTTTTTTAAGCTGAAAAATTTCTTCCATCAATCAAGCGTTTGGAAAGTGATATTTAATCTGAAGTGAATGGACTTCAAGTGACACACGGTGACTAAATGTGTGTAGTAAAGTGAAATATGTAGTCACATCACACCCACTCTGCTGTATTTATTGTACACTGAGTTTGTGCTTCAACATATGGCTGCATTTTACTTTCTTTTCATAAGTATTTTGAAACTTATGCAACAGAAAATGAGGGTGTGATCTCCCACCGATGAGATAATGGTTGTGAAATTGTTATCCATCTTCATAAGATCACAGAGAGTGTTGGCAAGACATGTTGCCATCTTTTTGTTTTAAGCCTTGCAGTTCAATTAAAGTTGTTGTAAATCATATCTGCTGACATTAGCTGAGTCTCTGGTGTCTGATGCAAAAAAAAACTTTTAAAATTCCAAACAACTTCTTTTATTTAGATGTCCTCCTTTGAGCTGATACACTTTGTCTTTTCTTTACGTCCCTCCCTCTCTTTTGTTAGTCTCTGTTTGTGCTCCATCAGCGGGTTGTGTGTGTTGTTAGAAAGCAGCAGGCCCGCTGAGTCTGACAGCAAATCTTCCTCCCACCGCTTCACTGTGCCAGCAGCCCTGTTCCTGCGCTAAGACAAAGGCCATCACTGTTTGGATCCACACTTCTCTGTATGATTTCACACACCATCTACACACTGCTGTCACACAAACACACAGCTCAGCACTGTTGTCTTTCCTGACAGGGACTTACAGGTCTGTGTGTGTGTATGAGAGTGTCTCTGTGTGTGGGGTGAATCTTTGAGAAAAAAAAGCACATTTTTTGCACATTTTCTTAATAATTCTTAAAGCAAGTTTTACTTTTCATAATAAGTTTTGGTATTGTCTTCCCATGTAAATTTTTTCTCAATTTTTAATTTTTATTTCTTTTTTTAGAAAAACTTTTTGGTTCCCTTTTGTGAGGGGCTGTAAAACTATTGCAAGGGAATGTAAAGGTTGTCGACGTAAAAGTTTTCCTTTAAAAAAAATTCTAAAACAAAAGCCTCAAGCCATGACCCTTAGGGGGCACTGTACATTTTTTACATCAAAGGGTATTTTACCTTTTGTGGCAGTTTGCAAGACTTTGTTGCAAAGTCATAAAATAATCCTGTTTTTCTAAAATTTTGTGATACTTCTTGTTGGAAATGTTTGATTCAAAGCAGTGAGGCGTACAGGTCTGTAATTTAAAATTTAAGAATCAGATTATCTTAATTTGAGCTTCGTTTTGTTTTGCCTTTCTTCTGTCTGTGTGTCTGCAGTTAAAAAGATTGAATTCATTCATAGAAAACACGATTTGGCCACACACATTTGTGACCTAAACTTTTCCCCTCTGTGTCATTCACTTGCAGCAGTATGAGTTCTTTGAGGTCATGTTTACTACTGTATACATTACCAACATTGCTCATCATAGTTTACTGTAACAACATGACAAGTTCTGCACCCTTGCCTTCACTATAAGGTTGGGTTGTGTGTAAATTGAACAGTACATCAAGTTTTGTAGCATTTTAGTGGTTTTTCCTATAACAGAAAGCCCATAAATCTAATTTATTAGAGCAAAGACTGCAAACTTCTCTTGCTCTAAATTTATTATTTTTGGTGCTTGCCAATGTGGCATGCAATAAAGCTTAAGTTCTACTTTTTATTTCCTTGTGTTTTTATTAGGCTGTTACCGTACAGCAGGAGTTTTTATGGTAATATTGGTTTCACAAGATTCACATTTTATTGTGATAAAGTGCAGTGTTTTCAGATAATCCAGATGGATAGACCTGTATGGTTGTTTCATCTGTTGCTTGATTGAATTTCCAGAACACTTAAATTCATTTTATCACAGCATTGATTTTTCCATTTACAGTAATTTAGTACAGTGGGATCAGATCTGATGTGTAATACTGCAACCTTCTTTAATCTTTTTTTTTTTTTTTGCTTAAACTGGGTTTTGAGGTTGAATTAAATCCTGTTAAATATGCAATGTGTGCTGACTGGATTTGATAGAGAGCATATGACAGGGACAAGTTGAGTTCAAAGCTCTCAAGTTCAAGAAACGTGATCAAACCCCAAAAAAGTTGAGTCTTTGTTTCCTAAACAACATTTTTATTCCAATTCTTTGCTGATTTGGTGATTTATATCCCAAATTGGAAGAAGGAAAGGCAAATAAAGAGCTTATAGTTTCAAAAACTTGTGATTTAAGTTCATAAACAGGAATATTAATGCTAAGAATGCTGAAAAATGTAGTCTTAATTCCTCTCCCCCTCTCCTCTTTTCATCTCTCCTGCTCCCTCAGCTCACCCATCCTTGGATCGCTTTACCTCAACTCTCCCTCTCTGAGTGTACTTTCTTTACATCCCTTCTTAGATGTCACTTTACACCGGCAGTTCGGAGGTGTGACTGCACTCTTTTGTGTGTCACAAACTGTGATGAATGATAGCGGAAGTTGAATAGCTCGTCAGTAAACCTTGACACTCTTTACTCTGAATGAAGCAGCTGCAGCAAAGTTGTTTTTCCTGCGGACTTTTACACTGTTCTGGCCTTGTGTTCAATGTGTTCAGATGTTCAAGTGGCAAGATGATATATTAACACTCCGCAATGTAGCAATACAAAGCACTAAAGTTCAAAGCATGTCATTGTTGTAGAGCTTTAACCTCCAAATCAGTTACAGGATGTCGTAGGAGAACTGTTATTTCCGGTTAGCAGACTATTACTCGTTTCAAAGGCCAAAGCAGAGTCCGGTCAGTTTGTTCCTGGTGGGAAACACAAAGGAAAAGATGAAAGAAGTTCAGAAAAAGTCAGAAAAGGTTAAAGACAAACACTGGAGGCTATGACAGAGGAATCAAGAAAGTTAAAGATGATGCATTGAGTAAACATAGAACAGAACATTGTGTCGTATATGTAGGTGTTCACAGGAACATGAAAGAAAAAGAAAATGTCACAGACTCTGACAGTGACGCTAAAGAAAACTCAGTCAGGTTCCCACAGATTCATGCTGTTCTCCTCACCTTGATTTTTATGTCACTACAAATCGAAAAGTTCAATGAGTCATAATGGTAAATTTAGCCAGTTTGAGGAGGATGTTTGAGTGCATTTTAGCATGAATGCTGTCTGACAATTTTCAGCAGAAGACATTTGACCTTTTGAATAATTTTCAAATCAATACCGAGAGTAACATGCTTGAAATCTCAAATCAGTTCCTGAGTTTAACCATTCATTAAGTCTTCTTGAGACTCCAGAAACAACAACAAAAATCTCTTTGAGTTCAGGAGACAACATCCGCCAAGTTCAAACAAGCAAATCTTTTCTTACAGAGATCTGAGTTTGTTGCATATAATGCGTGAAAATTAGTGCAGGGCTGTTTTCAAAGTGATGTGAGAAACCATCAAGGGCTTAAAGCTGCTATTAGGAGTTTTTCACTGCTGGCAAAACAAGCTGGAATTGGTTCTAATGACTTTTTATGACCAACTAATCCAAACAAGACCATCAGCAACATGACTTCCAGTTTCTATATCTTTCGCCTAATGGAATAATTGCCGAGGTCATATATTGTAAAGATTTTAAGTTATTGTTTTGTGAGTGTTATAGCATGGTTTCCAGAGTGAAATAAATCAAAATAAAATAATAAGTCTGTGATGATAGTATGGGTAATACACACATTGTATTCAAAATAGTAGTACAAAATGATAATTCTGCATAAAAACACATTTTTGTCTTATCTTCTGCACAATGTAGAGGGTAAACTTAAAGATAGATTAAAGGTAATACATCATAAATACAGTTGAGAGATATAACTATTGAATAAGACACAAAAACTTCAACAGGATCCAACTCTGTAAATAGTACACCATTGTTGCAAAACTTTTTTTCTGTGAGCAGCAGTTCATGGTAAGGTCCCACCTTGGAAGATAGATTTGAAATCTTGGCCCCTCTTGTGTAAATCACGCAGCGATGGTTCGACCTGTATTTTCATGTTGAACTGCTGCCAACATAAATTTCCCCTCCTTCCCATAAATTTCACCCTGATTGTTCTCAGTCCTCTGTGATGCTCCCCTCACTAATGCTGCACTCAGGTCTAAACTGAAATAGCAATTCATGGTAATTAAACAGAAATAGTTTATCCTCACTATATATCAGCTTCAAGGATCAATAATAGAGGCAACAATCTGACGTCAAAACTCAGAGTGTATTGGGATGTAAACAACAATGGCGACCAAAGAGTGTATTAATATTCGTTTTCTAAATTTCTCAAAATATGAAGTGTATGTTTTTTTAGTAGCACACATGTATTAGAAGAAAGTGATGATCAAATAAGCACAGCATAGCCTGTTGGGTCCCTTTCAGGTGAAAAGTTAAGAGGAAACTGAGACTTTTCATGGTTTTCCTGTACTGTGCAGATAGGGAGATCTTGTTTTATCACTTTGGTTACTGGCACTGATTTGCAACGTATGACCATAAAGTTTTTTAGAAGAGGGACAACAAAATAAGTCGTCTAAATATTGCATGCCTAAAGAATTTGTATTTCTGGTTTGTTTTTGAATACATTCAGAGCAACTTTTCCAACTCCAGGACACCTGCCCCGGCAAAGCCGCGTGCAAACAAATAGGACTGTAGGTGTTAAGGGTGGATTCTTTTGGGGGAACTAATCACTGGGCTTCACTTTTTTGAAAAGGTTAACATAACAAAATACATCATTTCTTTTCAAACTGATAATGTAGTTTTAATGGTGTGATGAATGTGTGAGTCCACCTCCGCGGCTCCCTGTGATAAACAGCGAGCTGTGGCTTAATGAGACGCTCCTGCTTCTGCATTTAGTCAGTTTGACAGCAGCTGTAGAGAAGTGAAGGCGGGGTCGTGATCTGCGTTTAAACTGTCATCACACAACATCAACTTTTTTTATTATTACTCACGCTAATGGGGACCAGGAGGCGGAGGAGGAGTGGATGGATTACTGTTTGGTCACATTTGACTGAAGGGCTAAGACAACACCTGAAAACCTGATTCTTTGATTAAAACATAATGAATGATTTAGTCTCAAGTTGCTCCACCAACTTTATGTTCACTTTTAATGACCTTGAAAAAAGTGTACTTAACAGTTCACCATCTTTTTAACTTTTAATTTCTTTTTTTAAGTTTCTCATCCCCTCTTCTTTCTCAAAAATGATCCTCCGTCCTCCTTAAAGTTTTCTTTCTTTCCTTTTTTTCACCCCTTCTTCTAAATTGCATCTTCTCACACTGTCTCAAAGATGACTCTCAGAGATAAAGAGTGTAATGGAAAGCTTCCAGATGTTGACAGACATCGTGTTTCACAATGGATGGACAAAAACGAACAAGGTGACCAATCACATAATTAAAGACAGACATAAGAGTCCTGCGGTAACAACAGGCTGTCTTGTGACAATGATACCCGTTCAACCTGATTTGCTTTCTCTTACTGCTTTGTTTTTGACGTACACTGTAGTTTTGAGAGGAAAATATCATCTTTAGATCATTGTATGTTATTAGGTGTTTACCTTTAACTTAGTGAAATAGCTGACTTTCTTGCAGAGCTTTGAGAAAAAAATGGGGTTATCAGATAAATACCGATATCAGGTAAAAGTTACACGTCTTGGTGAAGTGTCTCAATTTATTTGATTCTGCACATGTAGAATAATCCCTTAACCCCCAGCCTGTCTCATCATGCCTATACATTTTCTCCATCATAAACCTTTGTTTTTGACCCCTTTAAACCTACAAGGCCTTCAGTGTCTCTACCTGGAATTGTGAGTAAAATATGTAAAGCACTAAAATGTCAAATATCTCTTCATAAATCCCAATAATGATGCTGTTTTAGAGATTTCTAACCATCAAGAGTTGCTTAGCTTGCTTTATGTCCTTTATCTTTGAGGTGATAGTTCAGTGTAAAACACAGAGGAGCAGCAGGTAATGAAGTCTGTCACCAGCTGTGTGTTTAAGTGCCGAGGCTGTTACAACACGCCAGTTTGTTAATTATATTGGGCAACATGTACAAGAAGACTTAAAACCCCCATAATACACTTGCTAATCCTCTGGTTTATGGGACTACAAACTCCTGCCCAGTTTGAAATGGATCTTTAAGACAGCTTTCACGTGTTGGCAGATATATGACAACATCCCCATCTGCATTCAACCAGACTGAACACTTTGTCTTTTTTTTTCCATTTTCAGTCAGTTTACGATTTTATTGCAACAGATTCAGCTTCTATAAAGAGAAAGATAACAGTTTGTCACAGTAATTCTTGCTCAGAGTTGAATTGATTTTTTATCTCTTTATTTTTTATGGTTTTCCTGGACAGGACAGAGCTGTTAGGATACAAATGATTTAGGTTGAAAAGGTGCTCTGGCACTTCACCAAACTAAAAGCTCCCTGCAGCACATCCAGTGCTTTGGCAGTTAGTTTTATAAGTTCAGTTTTTACCACTTATTTTACTGGTCTTGTGATTTGAATAGTTGGCAAGATTAGCTTTGGTTTTCAAATCAAATCAAATCAAACTTTATTTATATAGCACTTTTCATACAATAGGATGTAGCACAAAGTGCTTTACATGTTAAAAGGCCCCACCCCATCCCACCCACACACCCCCCATCACATCCCACCCACACCCCCCACCTCCCACCAACAGCCCCACCCTGATAAAAAAAAAAAAAATGTTATTTGTAATGTTTTAATCGCCTGTAGCGACCCACTTAGCACAAAAAGTAAGACAATTTTTCCAGTAGGTTATTTTTTGATGTGTCTTGGAGTCAATGAAAAAAGATAAATAAGAAGAGTCAACAGTTGTTTGGCATTAGCAAAGAAGATTTGACTATTATTAATGGGTGCAATCCATATACTTATGTCATGTTCCTTACAAATGTGGCATCATCAAAAAAGGGGTTTATTTCAAGAGGCATTGTTGCAACAAAAATAATCTACCAAACACAAATTTCCTTACTTTTTGAGTTATGTTGGTTTTAAGGTAATGTCTTAAAGATTTTAGCGTTATGTGGAAACGTGAGTTGGTTGCTCTTGCAGCTTTGTTGATTCTTTTTTATCAAGTCTACTTTTTTAGTTGTTGATGTCCTTATTCTCTGAGGGCTTTTCCTGATTTTTAATGTAACACCCAACTTTTTTTCAAAAAATGAAAGCTTGATGCCTGTTGGTCTTGGAACAGTTTTGTGTCAATTAACCTTGAACAAAGTCTATTTCTTGTTGTGAACTCAATTTGATCGAACTCTATATCAAAGCTGCTTTATAACGTGATCACTAAGTTACCAGTTTTTCATCTCTGGTCTCGTTTAGCCAAGATCTTGATAACATTTTTTTAAGTCTCAACGGTTGACTGTGTTTTTCTGAGTTTTCTCCACAGGAGATAATTTCCATCAGTTTCAGGGTGAAACACATTTTCCTAAATGACTTCAACAGCAGTGTCTGAGTCATAACACATAAGTGCCTGTCATGATGATCAAAGCACTACTAGTCTTTAAAAAGTTCAGTTTGAATAAAACTTTCTGAGGAATTGTTGATCTTGCAGTGAGGATGACAGTTTTTCTTCTTCATTCCCACTTCAGTCATATGACTGATGAGTGTTTACTGAAACTGTGGCAGCCTGCAGGGAGGGAAGAGTCTGATTATAGTCCTCAAATTAGAGAGAATAACGATACTATACAGCTACTGAAATTTCTGCATTTCTTTTTTATCTGAAATTCAATTATCCGGATTACTAAGAAGATGTTCAAGAACAAATGATTCTGTAGAAGTGATCCTTTAAAAAGTGAACAAGAAGAGTCATGATAAGTTGCAGTTATGAGATGCCATAATGTCCTGTGAGCTGAGCTGTTGCTAATGTGAGTTCAGCTTGTTTTTTGCTATGGATTCAAGTAGCTATGGGAACTTCACTGTAGAAGGAATAACTCATGGAGCTGTAAAAAAAATCCTGGAAAATTAAAGAAAACAACCATGAAGTGAACACTCGCCCTTTGGCAGAGTTATGGGACTGGTTGGGTCAGGAGAAAAAGCCAATAGAAAAGTACAGAAAACCTCATACAGGTTTAAGGTTGTGTTTTTCTGCAACTGTTAAAGAGGGCTTGTACTAAATATATGTGGATGTCCTTACTAAATATGTTCAGATTTTAAAACTGCTACATATTCATGCTATAGAAATCCCCAAATCTGTCTGTAAGCCGCTTAGAATTGTCCATTTAATTAAAAAAGAATAGCATAGGATGTTAATTACACCTTCAAGAGGCTTCATGAAATGATGATGTCATTGGATTAGGAACTTCGACTGGTTCATGACATGTAATGTTGTAGAGGTGGGCCTCAAACACCAAGGTCTACACATAGCTCTGCCATTGACATATCTCCTGGGAGCTGGCCAATTAGAGGGAAGGGGGTTTGTGTAGCTGGGAAATAGAATGAAGAATGAATGAATAAATAAATCTCTACAAAAGTATAAACTAAAGGCTATGACAACATGTTGCAAATGATAAAAAAAAATGCTGGAGGGATCGTATCATGCCTTAGACCCAAGTAACTACCCCACTCTGGACTTAAAAACATCATCCTATAGAGCTGGAAAGACTCTCAGCTGGTGTATACCTATGAAAAATAAATTTTAGCACATGATTGAAACAATTTAGGGAATTAAAAGCTTCTTTTTTGAATGTAAAGCTGTTGACCTTGGTGTGTCTATGACTTTTAAAGCACCGTAATGCGCTGAAAAGAAGCATCATCCTGTGAAGAGCCGTCTGATTTCACCTCACAGAGACAAAAAGCTTTGATGTAGTGAAAGTGAGAGGTGTGGCAGTCAGAGAGGGGCTGCTGAACGATTTAGTGTGAACATAATCCTCCTGCAATGGCCCAGAGTGACTGTGTGGGCCTTCTTGTAGAGAGAAAGGCGGTTTTTCTTTTCAGGTGCAGGAGTAAAGTGTAGATTGAGCTGTGTGAGAAAGACAGTCGTTGAAGTAGACGCGATTAAACAAAAAAGCTTTTTTGATGCTGTTTTGTCTGTGGTTGAAAGAATTATTATACATTAAATCAAAACTTTTCACAGGAATGCTTTTCAGGATAACCAGAATTGCCATGAAAGTAGACGTGCATGCGAAAATAATGCAGATTGTCTGCTCTTCCTCCCGCTTCAACACTGAAGCCTGAAAAGATTTCTCACCTGAGACATTTCTCAAGTCTCCTCTGAAAGTGTCTGTCAGAAGTGAAAGAAAAAATGATCGGGCACATATTTTCATGTCATGTCTCCAAAGTGCTCCTCCAAAGGATAAAACATGATTGTTGTTCCCATTTTGTATAATGGAGAAGGACTGGAGAAGAAAAAGAGCCATTTTCCATTTTCACCAAACAAAACCCTGCTGAAAACACAGAGGAGGGAGAAATTGGTTTCCTGTGAAGAAAATTTTTCATTTTCAGACTACAGGATGGAGACCACGTGTGTTGGAAGCACATGAGGAGCTGCTGGGAACATCACTTGACCAAGTGACATAGAGAGACCAGCTTTCTTTGTTTTTTGCTTTTTTTTGTAACGGCATTACAAGTGTCTCACTTAAAAAAAAACCACACAAATATGTGAAGATTAAGAGGGACACAGCAATGTTTTGTTTGTCTGCTATTTCTTACACTTCTGGATCTGCTTACATGCTTCAATTGGAAATGTGTTGCCGTCATTTTTAGAACCAGGTTTTCAGAAAATCAGTTGAAAAAAAAAAAACAAGTAAACATTTAGTTGAGTAAATGCAACACCATCTTTGGTTTTGGGTTTGCTGTGATAGGTCAGGCCTTGCACCCAGTTTTTCAGTAAAAATGTAAATGCTATTTTTGAAAACAACTGTTTTTGCATATTAGTATTTCACATCATGACCTTCTAACTTGCTCTTTATCACTGCTCAGTCATACATTGTTCAAGCTTAGTTACACTTTTCTTGAAGGTGTCAGAAGGATTACACCGAAAACAAAGAGACTGTGTTGAATGAACGCTGGGAAAAGCAGAAAGATTAGACGAAGCGATCCAAAGAAAACAGAAAAAAAGAGGAGATTTGTGTGAATACAGACACATGGAAACACGAGGAAGAGCAGAGAGTGAAGATCAAGGGAACACGTGCTGAATCTCCTCCTTTCATCGTGTCAAACAGACAGCTCCCATAACTCACCGGTTTGTGCAAACTCGTCACGGCCTGCAAACGCTGTGCTGCCAAAATCCTTACTGTCGATATTGTCTCTGAGCTCTGGGGATCAGAACCAACTTGTCAGCATGTAATCTTTCCTCCACAGAGCATAAACAAAGAACAATGAAACACATTTTAGTGAGAAAAGCTGATTTTTCATGTTAGGGGAAAGGACTATGGTCAGGGGTTGCTTGATGCATTTCTGACTTACACCTCTGTATTATA